>RBNK01001193.1:0-17000 GCA_003990785.1 Endogone sp. FLAS-F59071 | reverse complement strand
AAGACTTACCAGAATTGGACCATCCGCATTTTACCAACTGTCTCAAATTGCCTTTGAAGAACTTAAAGAAGAAATCCGTATAATACAAAGAGATTTCGACCAATTGGAACAGTTCCTTGATTTGTGACACCTTTAACCATCTTAAATCTTTTAACTGTCTTAAATCTTTAACCATCTTAAATCCATAACTTATATAACTCATTATATCACATAAATTCATAATTAGTTTATATTTTGAATAGCCAATAGTTTTTCAAGTAGTAACCTGGGCAGCTACTCGTATAGCACCTCAAGAAATTTGTATAAATATTCCTCAAATCTTTATTCAATAAATCTCAGTTCAATAGCAGTACACACTCAAGATCCCTTTGAGAGCTAAAGATCTCACCTCTTCTACACACATCCAAAGTGCTAAAGACTATAAGTCTGAAATTCACAATTAATAATCTTATAAAGAAATAAAGTACTTTCGATACCTTAGAAACCTTGCGACATACTCAGAGATTCCTAAGTCCAACGCAGATTAGTATCATCAGACACTTCCTCACAGGCAGTTTAAGAGAAACCCCCTTACAACTTGGTAGCAGCAGTAACGAAAAACCATTATAATAACCAGAAACATACTACTAATAATTTTACAAAGGCCTAGAATTACCAATTCCCTTTAGACATGACCGATATACTTGGAGTGCTACTAAAAACACCACACACATCTTACTTCCAACAGCCAGAGAGGCTACATACATCATGGAACCCTTCAAGTGGATGCAATATCAGCAATTGCTACGAAGCACTGATTCAACAACAGTAGCTCATTTACAAGGCAAAACATATCTTGAACTCTACAACGAACTTTTAGAAGAATTCAAAAACTCTCTTACAACTGAAGCCTACTTCGAAGCATTTCAAGAATTCCTCTACGAGAACATCAAGGGAGATCATGACATTGTTTCCATCATACGAGCTGAATACCAATTTACCAATCTTACAACTACCGTACAAGGATATAATAATCGCCAAGTTATCAAAGAGTGGATTACCAACTCACAATTTGACTACTCAACACACCGAGGCACCGTTTACTACAGAATTGCAAACAGATTATTCGAAAAATTAATAGCAGAAGACCTTACACGATTTGCTGAAACAACACCATTAGGACCTACTGTACCTATCACACTACTATCAATCGAGAAACCTATCAATCTCACAGCATCTACATTCCGACATACACCTGGACCAAGCAAACCAACATTCAGATAAGCAACCAATATAAGTGACTTACATGAACCGGAGACAACTATCTATCATGACGCCAACACTGCATTTATTGAAGACGCCGATACAACTGTTTGAAGAATCACACTCGAAGCTGACATACTTAAAGAATCAGAAGACCTCGATTCAGAAGACGAAATACTTGATCACGAAGTCAGAGAATACTTCCAACAAACCAACAGAGGAGAAAACGAACTTCCAACATCACCACTATTTGCACCAACTACATTTACCGATATAATGGCCGACGCCGCAATAGCCGCACTGACCGCACAAGTAGCAGCCTTAACTGCACTTGTAGGACAAGTAGCACAACTCAGTCAGACAACCAAAGCAGTCAACCTACAACCTTTTGATGGAGAAGCAAAAAAAGTTGCCGCATTCATATTAGCCATTGAAGCCAATTACAATGCTAACAGCTGGAATGATGATCGAGTACCGGACAATAGACTTACCAACAACGTCAATCATACACTAGAACAAGTATATGCCAAGTCATATGCACAAGTCAACAAAATTGCTGGATTTCTCAGAAAATCGGCAGCAATCTGGTGGCAAAATCTGCCTAGAAAACCTTTGACCTGGCAAGATACAACTTTGGTAGCCGCTCAAATAGCTAATGCAGCCCAACCAGGATATCCAAACATTCCTATCCAACAAGGTCTTAGATCCTTACTGATTGACAAGTTCCGCAGTAGTGCATATATCGCCGAAGCAAAGAAATGACTAGCCACAGCAAGATTCAACACCGAAGGAAACAAAACCTTTGAAGCTTTCGCCACAGAAATCGACACTGATCTCATTATCATTGGAATGCCTTATGATGATGACAATCACATCACTTGTGGTGCACGAGCCGACACCTTATTCAAGACCCTTCCACAGTGGCTTGAAACTCGCATTAAGGAGAGAGGAAGCCCATGTGCTCACGAACAATAGTGTTTCGGCATGGTTATCAAATCAGCATGTACAATTCTATCAGCACAACAAACACGAACAGAAAACAGGAATCAAAACTCTGGCTCAAGCAGCAAACCAACAACTGATACTTACCATCGAGGAGGATTTAACCCCTGAGGAGGATTCAGAGGAGGATGAGGAAATTACAACAATAACTCGACATGGCGAAACAATTTCAAGAAAGAAGAAAACAAGGATGACTGGAAGAAAACGAAGACTTGCTTCAATTGTGGAAGACGTGGACATATTGCATCTGAATGTAGAAGTACTCATACTGTTTCAGGAGAAAAGATTACGAAGAAAGAAGAAACCAAAGGCATAAGCAAAAGCATGGCCGCCGAAGAAGAAACTGATCCAAGAGACATTAGCCGACTGTACGTAATTGAAGAGAAATATGGCCGAGGATACCGCAAGTTGAATGAGCAAGAACAAATCACCCTCATCAATTGGAATATAGTGCAAACAAGATGCCCATTCTGTGACCAACATATCTATTGTGCAGAACACATGTGCAACTGTTCAACAACCCACCTCATACCAGAGGAATCCAAAGTAGAAGACTTCCTCACCATCAAAAAGAAGGATCAAAGAATAAAACTGCAACCAAGACGCCGACAGATGCCACCAATGAACAATGGACCCTACCATAGCAAGAACCCACACCCTTACGCCAACAACACTGGAGAAATTTATGATATTTTCTGGAGAAGCTATCAATACATTGGCAAAGGAAAGTTCTGGGGAGATAAGAAGAGATATGAACAAGGAGTATATTGGGACGAGATCTACCCACAGGATCTTTGGACTGTCCATAACTCATCTACTATCGATAGCAAGGGATGCGACCCAGCCTACAATAGCACTTGGCAAGAACTGGCCGATATTGAAGAAGGAAGGCAAGAAGATGAAGAAGAAGAACAGGAAGAATCATCAGAAGATGAATGACTATACATGATACAAGAAACCAACAACGAAACCAACTTCCTAGTCGAAAAGAAGCACCCGGATGCTATAGTACCTACCAAAGGAACAGCAAACTCTGCAGAATATGATATCCATGCAAATGAAGATGCTCTAATCCCACCAGGATCGATTTTTCTGATCAAAACAGGAATCGCCCTAAAGCTGCCAACTGGGACTTATATACAAATCTTAGACAAAAGTAGCAAAATCAAGGAAGGAATCTCGATCAAGGCAGGAGTTATTGATGCAGACTATACTGGCGAAATTATACTCGTAGTCCACAACTTATCAGCTCGCCGCAAATACCGAGTCACCAAAGGAGCCAAGCTAGTGCAATTCGTATTTATCAAACTAGACAACTCAGTTACAGCCAAAGTCATAGAACAGCTTCTGAAAACTGAACGAGCCACAGGAGGATTTGGATCAACAGATAAGAAGAAACCTACACTCACCAAAGATGAACATTGGTATCTGAAAATGGCATAAGGAATAGTACCATATGGATGCTGTCCTCATGGAAACAGAACCTACTGTGCAGACGATGCCTGGAAATGCTGGAGTTGCATAGAAGAAAGCAAGAAACCACAGATTCAACAGTTAGCAAAAGAAGAAGAAGAAGTAAAACAAGCACGCAAAGCTATAAAAATACCAACCAAGGAGAAGAAAACGGATTGGTCAATCGAAGATACAACAGATATGTGGTCTATCGAAGAAACGAAAGTAGAAGATACAAAAGAAAAAGTAGAACATGGAACCTTATCATTACTCGGAAAGAAGACAGAACTTCTCTTCTACAAAGGAACAATGAAGAACAAAACAGTCAACATACTGATCGACAGTGGAGCAACATGCAATTTTATCAGCAAACAGCTAGCCGATTAACTCAAAGTAATCAAGTTACCCTGCGAAGCAGTAATGATTATAGAAGTCGCCGATGGAGGAACCCAACGAGTCACCTATACTGCCAAGAACCTTCCAATATCAATCAAATCATACCAGGATGCACTGAATTTTGAAATCATAGGCATGCCCGGACCAAGTATAGTATTTGGAAAAAGTTGGCTAGATCAAAAGAATTCTAATATCGACTGGCCAAATGGAACTATGGAGTTTACTCATCGAAACAAGGACATCAAATTGGTCTCCAAATCAAGAAACGGCAGGATCTGACTCTACTCAGCTAAAAAATTCTACCAACATCTCGAAAAAGACGACATAGTTTACTGCTGCATTATTACGGAAAAGGACATTGCCAAAATTACCATTGAAACGGACATAGACATTAATAGTCTAGATATATCCTTACAACCACTTATCACTGAATTCGCAGACCGATTTCCTATAAACTTACCAGAAGGACTACCACTGAAACGAAGTATTGATCACCGAATTGACTTAATATCTGGCGCAGAACCACCATTCAAGAAAATTTATCAATTATCCAGACCAGAGTTACAAGAACTCAAGAAGACTCTGGAAGAATTAATTGAACGAGGATCTATTCAACCTAGCACATCACCTTTTGGAGCACCTATCATATTTGTCAAGAAGAAGGATAGAATTAGAATGTATATCGACTATCGATAACTCAACAATATAACTATCAAGAACCGATATACATTATCCAACATCATGGAATTATTCGACCGACTCAAAGGAGCAACCATATTCTCGGTAATCGACTTACGATCAGGATACCACCAGATCCGCATTGCTGAAGAAGACATCCCGAAAACAGCATTTAGAATGCAATACAGACATTACGAATGGAAAGTCATACCTTTTGGACTGACAAATGCACCTGCAATATTCCAAGGACTGATGAATGACATATTCAGACCACTACTCGACAAATTCGTAGTTGTTTACATTGATGACATACTGATCTATAGCAAAACAAAAGAAGAACACTTACAACATCTCCGCCAAGTACTGGAGATCTTGAGAAAACATCAGTTGTACGCTAAACTCAGCAAATGTAACTTTTTACAAAAAGAAGTTGCATATCTTGGACACCGAATCAATGAACAAGGTATTCTAGTTAACCCTGCAAAAATCGAGGCAATCAGAAAATGGGAAAAACCAACAATAATTAAGGAAATACAATCCTTCCTAGGACTAGCAGGATACTACCAAAGATTTATCAAAAACTATGCAGGAATTGTAGCATGCCTACATGATCTGACAGTTACAAGCACAAATGTTATTCAAGAATGGAATGACAACCATGACACAGCCTTCGAAACTTTGAAAGAAAAGTTAACGACTGCACCTGTCCTCAGAAGCCCGGATCAGAACCTACAATTTGTAGTAACTACCGATGCCTCAGATTATGCAATTGGAGCTGTACTTTCATAAGAAAACCAACCTATCGCCTACCGTTCAAGAAAAATGACATCCGCAAAAAGAAACTACCCTGTTCATAAAAAAGAGTTACTCGCAATAATCGATGCAACATAGGCTTGGAGACACTACCTAATAGGCAACAAATTCCTGATCTATACAGATCATGAATCGCTCAAATACCTGAACAAACAACCGATACTCTCCACCCGACAAGTGCGATGGATGGATCACCTCAACAACTATCACTTCGAAATAATCTACAAACCCGGGAAACTTAATGTTGTAGCAGACACATTATCCCGACAACAACAGGAGGATGAACAAATCAAAGCCATCATCGAAATCACAGACAACTGGATACAAGAAATTCAAGAAGGAGTTCAGCTAGACAAAGAAGTGCAGAAAATCATAGAAGAACTCAAGACCAAACTGGATATAACAAACAAATTCAAGATTCAAAACAACAACCTCTACTATGAAAATTGACTCTTCATACCATTAAATCTTCGTGTCAAGATTCTACAAGAACACCATGATATACCTTTAGCAAGCCACTTCGGATTTGATAAGACCTACGAAGCACTCACCAGAAACTTTTACTGGCCAAAAATGTTTACAAGCACCAAGAGCTTCATAGCCTCTTGTGACACTTGCCAACGTAACAAAACACTTAGACAATCACCTGCTAGACTATTACAACCACTACCTATACCTGCCGAAAAATGGGAACAAATCAGTATGGATTTCATTGTCCAACTGCCGAAAACAACATCTGGGAAAGATGCAATAACCGTCTTCATTGATCGACTCAGTAAACAAACTCACTTTGTTGCAAGCAAAACAACTGATACTGCACCAGAAGTAGCAAAAATATTTTTTGATAATATTTTTTGCCTACATGGATTACCACGAATTATTATCTGCAACTGAGACTCAAAGTTTACAAGCAACTTTTGGCAATTGCTATTTAAAACACTTGGAACAAAAATAGCACTCTCAACTGCATTTCACCCACAGACTAGAACGCATGAATCAGACATTGGAACAAATGCTTAGAACTTATGTCAACTACCGACAGAACGATTAGGATGAACACTTAACTGCCACCAAATTCGCATGCAATAATGCTCAGCAAAAGTCAATGAAACTATCGCTATTCTTCCTAAATTATGGTTATCACCCGCTGACACCAGCAACCTTGTTACTAGAAAAAGTCAAATCAACAGTATAAGCCGTTGATGACTTCACCACACGAATGACCAACCTGCTGACCAAAGCACAAGATGCAATTCGTGAAGCACAAGCACAACAGACAAGATACGCAAACGAAAAAAGGCATGAAGAATCATTTGAGATAGACGAAATGGTCTTACTATCCTCAAAACATATCACATTGCGACAATTATCTAATCAACCCTCAAAGAAACTTTAAAACAAGTTTCTCGGACCATTCAAGATTATCACAAAAATATCAGCTGTTGCTTACAAACTGGACTTACCACCAACAATGAGGATTCACCCCGTGTTTCATGTATCACTACTGAAACGTTATACACTGAATAATGATGATCTATTTCCGGATAGACAAGTCATACCACCTGCACCAATTTTGGTCAATGATGCAGAAGAATTCGAAGTAGAAGAAATCTTAGATCAACGGATTACCAAATAAGGCAACAAATCGACACCACAATACCTGATCAAGTGGAAAGGATACCCCTTACACGATGCTACATGGGAACCGCTTAGCAATCTGACAAATGCAGATGAAGCACTAAAAAAATATTACAAGTCCTTACAGAAATAGCATGGACGCTATTTTCTCAAAGAGAGAAGAGTTGTAAGAGTGATAGATATAAAAGTAGCAACAAACACTTGCAGAAACATAACAAACAATCATGCTCCGATTCAACAATGATGAATACCTCCATAGCCGAGTTATTGAAGCATACCGAGCCTTAGAAGACCCTCCATCCGAACTACTACCTGAGGAAGGATCTGCCCTATGAAGGACTCAAATAATAATGAAAAACATCGACATTGCTCAGAAACAACAAACACAAGACGAATTTCAGGCCTACTATAAGATCGCTAGGATCTGGAAAGAAGATCTCGAACATGTATGGGACTGATGACATGCAGAAGCATGCAAATGAGCACTACATCAAGGGATCCCCCTCCAATCTCAAAGGATTGCCCTCCGGATTTATAGACTCTTCCAGTTCCAACCAGCCACTTTGAAAAGACTTACCAGAATTGGACCATCCGCATTTCACCAACTGTCTCAAATTGCCTTTGAAGAACTTAAAGAAGAAATCCGTGTAATACAAAGAGATTTCGACCAATTGGAACAGTTTCTTGATTTGTAAAACCTTTTAACCATCTTAAATCTTTTAACTGTCTTAAATCTTTAACCGTCTTAAATCCATAACTTATATAACTCGTTATATCACATAAATTCATAATTAATTTATATTTTGAATAGCCAATAGTTTTTCGAGTAGTAACCTGGGCAGCTACCCGTATAGCACCTCGAGAAATTGTATAAATATCCCTCAAATCTTTATTTAATAAATCTCAGTTCAATAGCAGTGCACACTCAAGATCCCTTTGAGAGCTAAAGATCTCACCCCCCTTCTACACACATCAAAAGTGCTAAAGACTATAAGTCTGAAATTTACAATTGATAATCTTATAAAGAAACAAAGTACTTTCAATATCTTAGAAACCTTGCGACATACTCAGAGATTCCTAAGTCCAATGCGGATTAGTATCATTAGACGCTTCCTCACAGGTGGTTTAGGAGAAACTCTCTTACAACTTGGTAGCAGTGGTAATGAAAAACCGTTATAATAATCAGAAATATACTACTAATAATTTTACAAAGGCCTAGAATTACTAATTCCTTTTAGATATGACTGACATACTCGGAGTGCTACTAAAAACACTATACACATCTTACTTCCAACAGCCAGAGAGGCTACATACATCACGGAACCCTTCAAGTGGACACAATATCAGCAACTGCTATGAAGCACTGATTCAACAACAGTAGCTCGTTTATGAGGCGAAACATACCTTGAACTCTATAACGAACTTTTAGAAGAATTCGAAAACCCTCTTACAACTGAAGCCTACTTCGAAGCATTTCAAGATTTCCTCTACGAAAACATCAAGGGAGATCATGACATTGTTTCCATCACACGAGCTGAACACCAATTCACCAATCTTACAACTACCGTACAAGGATATAATAATCGCCAAGTTATCAAAGAGTAGATTACCAACTCACAATTTGACTACTCAACACACTGAGGCACCATTTACTACAGAATTGCAAACAGATTATTCGAGAAATTAGTAGCAGAAGACCTCATATGATTTGCCGAAACAATACTATTAGGATCTACTGTACCTATCACACCACTATTGATCGAGGAACCTATCAATCTCACAGCATCTACATTCCAACATACACCCGGACCAAGCAAACCAACATTCAGAGAAGCAACCAATATAAGTGACTTACACGAACCTAAGACAACCGTCTATCATGATGCCGACACTGCATTTATTGAAGACACCGATACAACCGTTCAAAGAATCACACTCGAAGCTGACATACTTAAAGAATCAGAAGACCTCGATTCAGAAGATGAAATACTTGATCATGAAGTTAGAGAATACTTCCAACAAACCGACAGAGGAGAAAACGAATTTCCAACATCACCACTACTTGCACCAACTACATTTACCAATATAATGGCCGATGCCGCAATAGCTACACTGACCACACAAGTAGCAGCCTTAATTGCACTTGTAGGACAAGTAGCACAACTTAGCCAGACAACCAAAGCAGTCAACGTACAACCTTTTGACAAAGAAGCAAAAGAAGTTGCCACATTCATATCAGCCGTTGAAGCCAATTACAATGCTAACAGCTGGAACGATGATCGAGTACCAGACGATAGACTCGCCAACAACGTCAATCATATACCTGAACAAGTATATGCCAAGTCATATGCACAGGTCAACAAAATCGCTGGATTTCTCAGAAAATCGGCAGCAATCTGGTAGCAAAATCTGCCTAGAAAACCTTTGACCTGGCAAGATACAACTTTGGTAGCAGCTCAAGTAGCTAATGCAGCCCAACCAGGATATCCAAACATCCCCATCCAACAAGGTCTTAGATCCTTACTGATTGACAAGTTCCGTAGTAGTGCACATATCGCCGAAGTAAAGAAATGACTAGCCACAGCAAGATTTAATACTGAAGGAAGCAAAACCTTTAAAGCTTTCACTACAGAAATCGACGCAGATCTCATCATCATTGGGATACCTTATGACGATGACAATCACATCACTTATGGTGCATGAGCTGACACCTTATTCAAGACCCTTCTACAGTGGCTGGAAACTCGCATTAAGGAGAGAGGGAGCCCATGTGCTTATGAACAATGGTGTTTTGGCATGGTCATCAAATCAGCGCATACAATTCTATCAGCACAACAAACACAAACAGAAAACAAGAATAACAACTCGGGCTTAAGCAGCAAACCAATAACTGATACTTACCATCGAGGAGGATTTAACCCCCAAGGAGGATTCAGAGGAGGATGAGGAAACTACAACAATAACCTGACATAGCAAAACAATTTCAAGAAGGATGAAAACAAGGATGACTGGAAGAAAACAAAGACTTGCTTCAATTGTGGAAGATGTGGATATATTGCACCTGAGTGTAGAAGTACTCATACTGTTTCAGGAGAAAAGATCATGAAGAAAGAAGAAACCAAAGGCACAAGCAAAAGCATGGCCGCCAAAGAAGAAACAGATCCAAGAGATATTAGCCGACTGTATGTAATTGAAGAGAAATATGGCCGAGGATACTGCAAGCTGAACAAGCAAGAACAAATCACCCTCATCAATTGGAACATGGTGCAAACAAGATGCCCATTCTGTGACCAATGCATCTATTGTGCAGAACACATGTGCAACTGTTCAACAACCCACCTCATACCAGAGAAATCCAAGGTAGAAGACTTCCTCACCATCAAAAAGAAGGATCAAAGAATAAAACTGCAACCAAGACGCCGACAGATGCAACCAATGAACAATGAACCCTACCATGGCAAGAACCCACACCCCTACGCCAATAACACTGGAGAAATTTATGATATTTTCTGGAGAAGCTATCAATATGTTGGCAAAGGAAAGTTCTGGGGAGATAAGAAGAGATATGAACAAGGAGTATATTGGGACGAAATCTACCCACAAGATCTTTGGACTGTCCATGACTCATCTACTATCGATGGCAAGGGATGCGACCCAGCCTACAATGGCACTTAGCAAGAACTGGCCGATATTGAAGAAGGAAGGCAAGAAGATAAAGAAGAAGAACAGGAAGAATTATCAGAAGATAAATAACTATACATGATATAAGAAACCAACAACGAAACCAACTTCCTAGTCGAAAAGAAGCACCCAGATGCTATAGTACCTACCAAGGGAACAGCAAACTCTGCAGGATATGATATCCATGCAAATGAAGATGCTCTGATCCCACCAGGATCGATTTTTCTGATCAAAACAGGAATCACCCTAAAACCACCAACTGGAACTTATACACAAATCCTAGATAAAAGCAGCAAAATCAAGGAAGGAATCTCGATCAAAGCAGGAGTCATTGACACAGACTACACTGGCAAAATTATACTCGCAGTTCACAACTTATCAGTGCGCCGCAAATACCGAGTCACCAAAGGAGCCAAGCTAGCACAATTCATATTCATCAAACTGGATAACTCAGTTACAGCCAAAGTCATAGAACAGCTTCCGAAAACTGAATGAGCTGCAGGAGGATTTGGATCGACAGATAAGAAGAAACCTACACTCACCAAAGATGAATGTTGGTACCTGAAAATGGTACAAGGAATAGTACCATACGGATGCTGTCCTCATGGAAACAGAACCTACTGTGCAGACAATGCCTGGAAATGCTGGAGTTATATAGAAGAAAGCAAGAAACCACAGATTCAACAGTTAGCAAGGGAAGAAGAAGAAGCAAAACAAGCATGCAAAGCTATAAAATTACCAACTAAGGAGAAGAAAACGGATTGGTCAATCGAAGATACAACAGACATGTGGTCTATTGAAGAAATGAAAGTAGAAGATACAAAAGAAAAAGTAGAACATAGAACCTTATCATCACTCGGAAAGAAGACAGAACTTCTCTTCTACAAAGGAACAATAAAGAATGAAACAGTCAATGTACTGATCGACAGTGGAGCAACATGCAATTTTATCAGCAACCAGCTAGCCAATCAACTCAAAGTAATCAAGTCACCTCGTGAAGCAGCAATGATTGTAGAAGTCGCCGATGGAGGAACCCAATGAGTCATACATACCGCCAAGAATCTTCCAATCTCAATTGAATCATACCAGGATGTACTGAATTTCGAAATCATAGGCATGCTCGGACCAAGTATAGTATTCGGAAAAAGTTGGCTAGATTAGAAGAATCCTAACATCGACTGGCCAAACGGAACCATGGAGTTTACTCATCGAAACAAGGACATCAAATTAGTCTCCAAATCAAGAAACAGCAAGATCTGACTCTACTCAGCTAAAAAATTCTACCAACATCTCAAAAAAGACGACATAGTTTACTGCTGCATTATTATAGAAAAGGACATTGCCAAAATTACTACAGAAATGGACATAGATATTAATAGCCTGGACATATCTTTACAACTACTTATCACTGAATTCGCAGACCGATTTCCTATAAACTTACCGGAAGGACTACCACCGAAACGAAGTATTAATCACTGAATTGACTTAATATCTGGCGCAGAACCACCATTTAAGAAAATTTATTAATTATCCGGACCAGAGTTACAAGAACTCAAGAAGACTCTAGAAGAATTAATTGAATGAGGATCTATTCAACCTAGCACATCACCTTTTGGAGCACCTATTATATTTGTCAAGAAGAAGGATGGAATTAGAATGTGCATCGACTATTGACAACTCAATGATATAACTATCAAGAACCGATATGCACTACCCAACATCATGGAATTATTCGACTGACTCAAAGGAGCAACCATATTCTCGATAATCGACTTACAATCAGGATACCACCAGATCTGCATTGCTGAAGAAGACATTCCGAAAACAGCATTTAGAACTCGATACGGACATTACGAATGGAAAGTCATACCTTTTGGACTGACAAATGCACCTGCAACATTCCAAGGACTGATGAATAACATATTTAGACCACTACTCGATGAATTCGTAGTTGTCTACATCGATGACATACTGATCTATAGCAAAACAAAAGAAGAACACTTACAACATCTCTGCCAAGTACTGGAAATCCTGAGAAAACATCAGTTATATGCCAAACTCAGCAAATGTAACTTTTTACAAAAAGAAGTTGCATATCTTGGACACCGAATCAATGAACAAGGCATTTTAGTCGACCCTGCAAAAATCAAGGCAATCAAGAAATGGGAAAAACCAACAACAATCAAGGAAATACAATCCTTCCTAGGACTAGCAGGATACTACCGAAGGTTTATCAAGAATTACGCAGGAATTACAGCATGTCTACATGATCTGACAGTTACAGGCACAAATGTTATTCAAGAATGGAATAACAACCATGACACAGCCTTTGAAACTTTGAAAGAAAAGTTAACAACTGCACCTGTCCTTAGAAGCCCAGATCAAAACCTACAATTTGTAGTAACTACCAATGCCTCAGATTATGCAATTGGAGCCATACTTTTACAAGAAGACTAACCTATTGCCTACCGTTCAAGAAAAATAACATCTGTAGAAAGAAATTACTCTGTTCATAAAAAAGAGTTACTCGCAATAATTGATGCAACACAGGCTTGGAGACACTACCTGATAGGCAACAAATTCCTAATCTATACAGATCATGAATCACTTAAATACCTGAACAAAAAGCCAACCCTCTTCACCCGACAAGCGCGATGGATGGATCATCTCAACAATTATCACTTTGAAATAATCTACAAACCTGGAAAGCTAAATGTAGTGGCAGACGCATTATCCTGCCAACAACAGGAGGATGAACAAATCAAGGCCATCATCGAAATCACAGACAACTGGATACAGGAAATTCAGGAAGGAGTCCAGTTAGATAAAGAAGTGCAAAAAATCATAGAAGAACTCAAGACCAAACCGGATGCAACAAACAAACTCAAGATTCGAAACAACAACCTCTATTATGAAGACCGACTCTTTATACCATCAAATCTTCGTGTCAAGATTCTACAAGAACACCATGATATATCCTTAGCAGGCCACTTTGGATTTGACAAAACTTACGAAGCACTCACTAGAAACTTTTACTGGCCGAAAATGTTTACAAGCACCAAGAGCTTCATAGCCTCTTGTGACACCTGTCAACGTAACAAAACACTTATACAATCACCTGCTGGACTATTATAACCACTACCTGTACCTGCCGAAAAATGGAAACAAATCAGTATGGATTTCATTGTCCAACTGCCAAAAACAACATCTGGAAAAGATGCAATAACCGTCTTCGTCGATCAACTCAGCAAATGTAAGAGTGATAGATATAAAAGCAGCAACAAACACTTGCAGAAACATAACAAACAATCATGCCCCAATTCAACAATGACGAATACCTCCGTAGCCAAGTCATTGAAGCATACTGAGCCTTAGAAGACCCTCCATCTGAACTACTACCTGAGGAAGGATCTGCCCTACGAAGGACTCAAATAATAATGAAAAATATCGACATCGCTCAGAAACAACAAACACAAGACGAATTTCAGGCCTACTATAAGATCGCCAGGATCTGGGAAGAAGATCTCGAACACGTATGGGACTGGCGACATGCAGAAGCATGCAAATGAGCACTACATCAAGGGATTCCCCTCCAATCTCAAAGGATTGCCCTCCGGATTTATGGACTTTTCCAATTCCGACCAGCCACTTTGAAAAGACTTACCAGAATTGGACCATCCGCATTTCACCAACTATCTCAAATTGCCTTTGAAGAACTTAAAGAAGAAATCCGTGTAATACAAAGAGATTTCGACCAATTGGAACAGTTTCTTGATTTGTGACACCTTTTAACCGTCTTAAATCTCTTAACCGTCTTAAATCTTTAACTGTCTTAAATCCATAACTTATATAACTCGTTATATCACATAAATTCATAATTAGTTTATATTTTGAATAACCAATAGTTTTCCGAGTAGTAACCTGGGCAGCTACCCATATAGCACCTCGAGAAATTGTATAAATATCTCTCAATTCTTTATTCAATAAACCTCAGTTCAATAGCAGTGCACACTCAAGATCCCTTTGAGAGCTAAAGATCTCACCCCCTCCTACACACATTATAAGCGCTAAAGACGATAAGTCTGAAATTCACCATCAATAATCTTATAAAGAAACAAAGTACTTTCAATACCTTAGAAACCTTGCGACATACTCGGAGATTCCTAAGTCCAACGTGGATTAGTATTATCAGACGCTTCCTCACAGGCGGTTTATGAGAAACCCCCTTACAGCAAACAAACTCACTTCGTTGCAAGTAGAACAACTGATACTGCACCAGACATAGCAAAAATATTTTTCGACAATATTTTTCGCCTACATGGACTACCACAAATTATTATCTGTGACCGAGACCCAAAGTTTACAAGCAACTTTTGGCAATCACTATTCAAAACACTTGGAACAAAAATAGCACTCTCAACTGCATTTCACCCACAGACCGACAGACAAACAAAACGCATGAACCAAACATTGGAACAAATGCTTAGAACTTACGTCAACTATCGACAGAATGATTGGGACGAACACTTAACTGCCGCCGAATTCGCATGCAATAATGCTCAGCAAAAGTTAATGAAACTATCGCCATTCTTCCTAAATTATGGTTACCACCCACTGACACCAGTAACCTTGTTACTGGAAAAAGTCGAATCAACAGTACAAGCCATCGATGACTTCACCACACAGATGACCAACCTGCTGACCAAGGCACAAGATGCAATTCGTAAAGCACAAGTACAACAGACAAGATATGCAAATGAAAAAAGGCGTGAAGAATCATTTGAGATAGACGAAATGGTCTTACTGTCCTCAAGACATATCACATTGCGACAATTATCTAATCAACCTTCAAAGAAACTTCAGAACAAATTTCTCGGACCATTCAAGATTATCGCAAAAATATCAGCTGTTGCTTACAAACTGGACTTACTACCAACAATGAGAATTCACCCTGTGTTTCATGTATCACTACTGAAACATTACACACCGAATAATGATGATCTATTTCCGGATAGACAAGTTATACCACCCGCACCAATTTTGGTCAATGATACAGAAGAATTCGAAGTAGAAAAAATCTTAGATCAATGGATTACCAAACAAGGCAACAGATCGACACTGCAATACCTAATCAAGTGGAAAGGATACCCCTTACACGATGCTACATGGGAACCACTTAGCAATCTGACAAACGCAGATAAAGCACTGGAAAAATATCACAAGTCCTTACAGAAATAGCGTGGACACTATTTTCTCAAAGAGGGAAGAGTTGTAAGAATGATAGATATAAAAGCAGTAACAAACACTTACAGAAACATAACAAACAATCATGCCCCGATTCAACAATGACGAATACCTCCTGTAAGGGGGTTTCTCCTAAACTGCCTGTGAGGAAGCGTCTGATGATACTAATCTGCGTTGGACTTAGGAATCTCCGAGTACGTCGCAAGGTTTCTAAGGTATCGAAAGTACTTTGTTTCTTTATAAGATAATTAATTGTGAATTTCAGACTTATAGTCTTTAGCGCTTTTTGATGTGTGTAGAAGGGGGTGAGATCTTTAGCTCTCAAAGGGATCTTGAGTGTGCACTGCTATTGAACTGAAGTTTATTGAATAAAGAATTTGAGAGATATTTATACAATTTCTCGAGGTGCTATACAGGTAGCTGCCCAGGTTACTACTCGAAAAACTATTGGCTATTCAAAATATAAACTAATTATGAATTTATGTAATATAATGAGTTATATAAGTTATGGATTTAAGACGGTTAAAGATTTAAGACGGTTAAAAGATTTAAGACGGTTAAAAGGTTTCACAAATCAAGGAACTGTTCCAATTGGTCGAAATCTCTTTGTATCACACGGATTTCTTCTTTAAGTTCCTCAAAGGCCATTTGGGATAGTTGGTGAAATGCGGATGGTCCAATTTTTGTAAGTCTTTTTAAGGCAGCTGGTCGGAACTGGAAGAGTCTGTAAATCCGGAGGGCAATCCTTTGGGATTGGAGGGGGATTCCTTGATGTAGTGCTCGTTTGCATGCTTCTGCATGTCGTCGGTCCCATACATGTTCGAGATCTTCTTCCCAGATTCTAGCGATCTTAT
>RBNK01001192.1:0-17012 GCA_003990785.1 Endogone sp. FLAS-F59071 | reverse complement strand
TTTTTCTTTTTTCTTTTTTCTTTTTTCTTTTTTCTTTTTTCTTTTTTCTTTTTTCTTTTTTCTTTTTTCTTTTTTTTTTTTTCTTTTTTCTTTTTTTTTTTTTCTTTTTTCTTTTTTCTTTTTTCTTGGTAATAATGAACGAACCATTATAAACAAGACCGAATGGCTTGAGTCGGTTTCCAGAAACAATTCCATTTCAAATTTGAAAGCGCCAATGATTTTCGGGCTGCGATTTGAATTTCTCACAGATCCTTGAATCATGAAGCGTGTCGGATTACTGGGAATAAAACCCGGACTCTGCTCCCCCAGTTACAATGACTCTACCAATTATTGGCTGTTCGCAATGAGAATGTTTAGTTTTACCAACTGGGCGGTTTACAGATGGACTTATGTTCCTTGTGATGTTCCCGCTTCACCCCGCAATATGCGCAATATACCACATTTTGCACTTTCCACACCTTTTGTTTCCCTCCGTCACTTTCCCACAGTTAGCGCATGCCACGAGCGCCAGTCACTCTTTTGTCCGCCTTAACGCTGCCTCCAGCACTCGCTCTTCTCCTATACTGACCACAGCCGCTGCCCACGCGTTCATACTCTCCCTGATCGATGCGCCTCCCTAGCTCTTCGGCCGATATAGGGAACCCCTCTAAGAGGGATGCAAAAGCCTCTATGAGGGCACTGAGAACCTCACCCTTGTTGCGGGTGGAGACAGGCCTGGCTGCCACCGCGAGTTCTTCATCCGTGAGACGTTGAATACGGAGGTACCACAGTACCTTGTCTGGGAGCGGATCCACGAGGGTGAGAGGGATGGTGGAAGTAACGGCCAGCAGCAATGAAGAGGGTAACCTTCTGTGCGTAGAGCACAGCCTGAGGGTGTGCAGATAGAATGAGGGTGTACGAGCCATTGGGATTATTTGGGATGGCGAAACCATAGAGTTGTGCTAGGCGATAGTTGATGACGACCTGAGAATATATAGCCGTGTAAGTTATATAAGCTTTACAGCAACAAATTATATAATGTATAACAAGAATAAAATAAAGTACACATCGGTTTTCAATTATGACATCATGTGCTTGCCATAGCATCACCAACTGGGCGACCACAATTCCATCCGCGACCTTGCTCTGTAGTAGTTTATACTTTTGCAATACTATTCTAAAGTAGTTTGCACTATTTATAATACTGTTCTAGTAAGTTTGTTAAAAACAGTTTACTTATACCTGTTTTGTTCATAGCTCTTAGTAATGCTGTTTATGAACTATTTAAAAGTTTTTCTAATATTTAATTAATTGAAATTTAATGATAAAGAATTTGTCATGGGACAATAGTTCCTTGACTCAAAGTCACATTATGAGCTACGACCAAAACCGCAAACATAGGCACGGAGCTCGTGGCCGTAATGGTAACGACAATAACAGTAACGACAATAACAGCAATAATAGTAACGCTAATAAAGGCCACGGCGGAAGACAAATTTCCTCAGGCAGCCCAGTAGCGCGAACTCCCAGATCCAACACCATCTCCCAGGAACAAAAACGCCAAATCGCGGAGCGGCGCCAAGATGAGCGGCGCCAAGACTCTGGTCAGATTTCAAGCGACGGAACCGACGATCTCATCGTTTTTGGGGACGCCACTGGCCGGGAAGCCCTACAGCATTATGCTTTGGTTGTCCTCAAAGGCTCGCGCGCGCTCGACACTCAACATCATATGCGTCGCTTTATCAACTCGTGCCTGATGAACCTCTCGAATCACCACGACATCGACACCTCGAGGCTGCTTCTTGAGCTCACTTCGACCTCCGGAATCGCGCGTATGAGAGACATCATGCTGTCGCCCATGTGTATCGATGCCGGTCTTGGAAAGATGCCGATTTCTTTCCAGTACGTTGTGATTCCGTTTATTGGCCTACTGACAAGAGAGAAGATATGCCAGACAACGATGGTTCAGTACGTGAACATCATCTATACTCACGTGTACCTCCACTCGGAGCAGTTCTTGCTCAAAGGCGTTCTTCGGTGCATCGACGAGCTGATCGAAAGGCAATCGCTACAAGATTCCATGGTTTCGGATGAACAGATGAAATTCGACGATCCGACCGCCTGCACCGCTGACTCGCTCCCGCGTGCACTGCTCGCCATTACGCGTTTAGTTTTTCAATTATTGATACGTATCAGGGATGCTCAATTTGAAGGTAACTATTATCCATAGGTGCCTGTGTTTATAAATTAAAAGTAACAGCTCTGGTGAGGATTTCATGTCGTGTTTGGAGAAGTAAAACTTTATCAATTTTTACTTTTCTAATAGATAAATTTCAGGAAATGGTCGAACGTCTTCACTCTCAGGCATTGCAATGCGAAAGCCTACCCTCCGATGTAGCCGGTCAAAAATTTGAGCGCGAGATACTCTTCAGCGAGATCAAACGCCTCAGCGTTATTCTTACACAAGCCAAAGGCCTTACCGTGGAAAGTATTAACCGCGCTCGGGCGGTCAAACAGAGTAAACGGGGCGACGGCGCTGCAAACGTCAGTCTTCTGGAGCGTAGCTTTGACCCTCCGGGTGACCTCTCCGAAGAAGGTCCGCGGCACGATAACGACAAGCTGGAAATTTCGGAGATTAGCGTTATTCCCACACAGGCTGAGGTGCTATGCCAGCGGTTACCGTTTCTTCCCGCTAACGACGTCTCCGGTGCACCGCACTTCCTTGAGCTCGGATGGAAACGGCAGCTTGATATCCACTTCCGTCTCTTCCGTGAGGATATGCTCAATCCTCTGAGAAAGGGTATTGCGTCGTTCCTCCGTCTGTTACAGGACATGTCGCAGAAGAAGCAGAAGGATCTAGTGAAGCAAGGCCGTCTACGCAACATAATAGATGAGAATATAGATCTGAACGTCTACACTAATGTGCGGTTCCATGGGCTTCTGGTTAAGCATCAGCGGGTATCGATTCAGATTTCGTTTGCGCCGCCAAAGTCCAAGTTAATGGTGACGGCGGCAAAGCGGCGTGAATTTTGGGAACGATCCAAGGGACGGCTGATGCAGGGCGGGCTGGTTTGCATTCTATGGAAGAGTACCAACGACGATGCCACGTCGCGCACTTCGTCCAAGATGGTGTTTGGCGTAATCGTCGAGCGGGACCCTGCACAGCTCTCCGCCGACCCAGAGCGCGCCTTCATTACTATTGCGTTAACTGATTCGTCAGTTTACCGCGCCATGCTGGAGGATGCCGAGCCAAATAACAAAAGTCAACGCGCCGAATACTTCATGGTCGAGTCGCCGAATGTATTTTTCGAGTCCTACCGCCCGATCCTTACCGCCTTGCAGCAGAAATCCTATACGCCAGCCAATTTACCTTTCGGCCGGTATTTGGCTCCGTCAGATATTCAAGTGACACCCCCTCTTGATCCGGAAGAAAGCGTCGATCCTCCATTGTATTCGCGAGCGCCGGGTTTCTTTTTTGATCTTTCAGTGCTACTACGAGGTGTACCATATTCTCTTTTTGTTACGGAGAAAGAATCAAGAGTGGATGCTGTCAAGGTTCTGAGGGAGCACGGTGTGCTAGACGATACGCAATCGAAAGCGTTGGTCGACACTTTGAGCAGAGAGGTTGCTTTAATCAAAGGGTGAGCAGAACTTGAATTCGTCCTTCAATTGCCTTCATCCTAGATATTAACTTCTGTTTACTTTTACCCTTGTTTGTTTACTTTTACCCTTGCCACAGACCTCCGGGAACGGGAAAAACTAAAATCGGTGTAGACCTTATGATGGTGTTCCTTCACAACGCCGAGAGAATGAGATGCGGTCCGATCCTCTGCATCTGCTATACCAATCATGCTCTTGACCAGTTCCTGGAGCATCTGCTAGACAAAGGTATTAAGGGCATCGTCCGCATTGGGGGACGTTCCAGGTCTGAGAGACTGCAAGGCTACAGCCTCGAACTGTTGATGCGATCGCAGCAGATGTCGTACGACACACGTCAGGCGATTCAAGACGGCAAGAAACAATGGGAAGACGTATCGCGGAATCTGATTGTGATTGACAAGGCGCTGAAAGACGGGATCCTTCCATGGAAATATCTCGCACCGTTTCTGATGGATCAATGCTACGAGCAGTATGAGCAACTGACATCACCGACCCTGGAGGATGGGAACTCTGATGACGAGGATGACTTCAGGCTTGGAGAAACTGGCAACGAAGTTTATGCACGCTGGATTTCTGGAATCGACATTAAACAGAATCGACAATACCAAGAGGAGCTACACATAAAGCAATCTCATCAGGTGAAAGTGGATGTTAATATGTTTGAGCCGTTGAGTAAGAACCCAGACTCGGAAAGCTCTGCAGGCTATTGGCCGTTTCCTGACAATTCCGAGTCACCAATTACAGATAGGCCATTGAAGCAGCTTGAGCAGAATGAAAACTTGTGGGGTATGTCGCTGAAAGAGCGACAACGCTTGAATGATTCTTGGAAAGCTTCTGTACAGAAAATCATGCTGGAGGAATTAGGTAGGCTTCTCGAAATTTGCCAGAAGATTGAGCGGGACGTAAATAGTGCCTATGATGAAGCTCGCCGACTGATACTCAAGAGAACCTCCGTGATCGGCATGACAACTAACGGAGCTGCAAGGAGTCAGGGGTTGATCAGCTCAGTGGCTCCCAAAATCATTATCTGTGAAGAAGCAGGCGAGGTGTTGGAATCTCATATTATAGCAACACTTTCACCATCGACCCAGCACCTTATACTCATTGGCGATCACCTACAACTACGACCTCAAGTCGCGACATACGATCTCTCCGCGGACTCACGTGTGGGCAAAAATTTTAATCTCGACAAGAGCTTATTTGAGCGGCTTGTTACCAACCCTATCAATCCTTTACCCATGTCTTACCTTAGCACACAAAGACGCATGCGCCCCGAGATTGCGAACCTCGTCCGGCATACACTTTACCCTGATCTCATCGATGGCGACTCTACTACTACTTACCCTCCCGTTAGTGGTATGATGAAGAATCTGTACTTCCTGAATCACAGTCATTCCGAGGATCAAAGAGACCAGCTGGTGCAGTCCTTTTCAAGCTCCTTTGAGGTCAGGATGGTCGAGGCGTTGGTTCAGTATCTCATTCGCAATGGTTACGACCAGCGCGGGGATATCGCGGTCCTCACCCCTTACCTAGGACAACTTGTCAAACTGCGAGATGCGATGAGGAGGAGCTTCACAATTGTGCTAAACGAGCAAGATCAGGAACAAGTTGACGAGATTGATTTACAAGCAGAAGAGGAGGAAAATATAAACCCCGGGCAAAATGCGCCGAAGGCTTCAGTGCAACAAGTTTCATTGCAAAACTATGTCACTCTTCGTACTGTTGACAATTATCAGGTATATGATCTTATGAGGGGAGAAGAAAAATAGGCATTGTTATTAATGAATACGAAAGCTCAACTAACGAATGTTTATTTTATTTTTGGTTTTGATATGGTTCTGATAATTTAGGGAGAAGAAGCAAAAATTGTCATCATTTCGCTCGTTCGCAATGTTCGTGCAGAGGATGGTCCTGGCCGTGGCATTGGCTTTTTAAAATCAAAGAACCGCACTAACGTCCTACTGTCCAGAGCGCGACATGGCATGTTTTTGCTGGGAAACGCCGATTTACTTGCAAGTTACAAAACTGGTATATGGCCGCAGATCGTAAGTGAGCTTCGAAAGGAAGATCTCGTCGGCCCAGGATTTCCTATTGTATGTCAGAGGCATCCTGATAATCGAAATGTCATCGATTCGCCCGAGAAATTCCGGCTGGTGGCGCCGCACGGCGGATGCAATCTGCCTTGCACATACAACATGAACTGTGGTCATGTATGCCCTTACCAATGTAGGTGGATATACATTTGTGTAATGTGTATTTGCGAACACGCGTGTTTTCATGAACTTCTCAAAATATTGCCGGAATTTAGGCCACTCTGATGATCCACAACATATTTTGGCCAAATGCCTTCAACCTTGCCCTCGACTACACCTCGGATGCTACCACCCATGTTCGAAGTTTTGTAGTGATGATTGTGGCTCCTGTCAGGAGATCATGAGTGATATTGTTTTGGACTGCCGTCACACCTATCCTCAGCCAAAATGTTGGCAAACGAAGAATCCCGCGCAAATCTCGTGCAAAATTCAAGTCACATACAAGATGGTCGGATGCGGGCACGAGGTATCAATGGATTGCTCGGCCAATATTGAAAATGTACCCTGCAGCCAGCCGTGTGGGATCGTGCTTCCGTGCGGACATGGGTGTCGGCGCAGCTGCAACGAATGCAAGGAGGCCACCCGAAGCCGATCGGCAAGGGGCACTGACGCCGAGGCTGCACGCGTTGAGCGGACGTATCACGACACGTGTACTCAGACATGTGACAAGAACCTCTTTTGCGGGCACTCATGTGTATCAAATTGTCATTCCGGCAAAGACTGCCCGCCGTGCGCCAAGAGCTGTGTAACCAAGTGCGTTCATTTCACTTGCCAGCGGCCATGTAACGACAGTTGCCCTGCTTGCTGTGAAGCGTGCGTGTGGGAATGCCCGCATCAAGGGCGATGTTCGTTGCCGTGTGGGGCGCCTTGCAATCGGTTGCCGTGCAACAGGCGCTGTGACAAACTGCTCGAGTGTGGTCATCAGTGCCCGTCTGTGTGTGGCGAAGTCTGCCCGCCAACAAAGTTTTGTGTTGTGTGCGCGGACGAAAATACTAAAGATATGATTGTGGACGTCATCTTGCAGCAGCCCTTGCGCGAAGTAGATGTGAACGAGGATCCGCTTTTAGTTTTGTCGTGTGGCCATGCATTGCTCATGTCAAGCCTGGATGGTTTAATGGAGTTGAACCGGTATTACGTAGAGTCGATGGTTGCTGGGGAAACGTCTTCGGTGTTTACAGCCTGCCTACCATTACTTGGAGATGAGGTTAAGCAACAGTCGTGTCACCTATGCCGGAGACCGATCGTGGAGCTATTCCGATATGGCCGACGCATCAAATATGCACAGTTGAGCATGCGCTCAAAAAAAAATTTGAAGGTACAAAATACGAAAGTCAAAGAGGCAAAATCACACCTGCAGATAGCTCAGGATACAATAGAAAATGTTCAATCTACATTCGTCGTGTCTGCGGCTAAATTTACCCCTTCAGGAGCTGTTTATGAGCCCGCCCTAGCTTTTAGAAAACTGCGATCGCTCCCAGCCACGAAGCATGTTTTACCAAAAGATTTCTTTTTCCAGATAAAGAAGTACGGCATCCCGGAAGAGCAGGAGAAGCTGTGGATTGCGCATATAAAGAACCTAATGAAATGCTACCAAGCGTTTGAGGTTATCATTTCCTCTTCCGTTAACTCTCCATCAAAAAAGCTCTTTGATGCCGCGGTGTCGCACTTGTTCCGCGCCAAAACGTCGAGAGCGATTGGTGAATTTGGCCATGTGGCGGACACCGACAGTAAAAAACCTCAAATTCCGGCAACAACACTCTCAGTCATCGAGGGATGCATCCTTGAGTGCGGCATTCCTCCTAGGGGCTTCGATGGCTCTTCCTTCCTCGAGTCTCTTCAGGAAATTGTCAATATTCAACTCCTCCTGCATCAGCAAGCGGCCGCGGTCTTGGATGCCGAAAACGTGGCGTCGGGCTGGTATTGGTTTACCGAAGATCTGATCGAAAGCATCCTGCTCCACGTCGAGAAATTGAGGACAGCTGCGAGTGAAACCAAGCACTACAGACATGGTGCATATGCTCATCTGTCGCTGATGGAAGCTTTAATCAAGAAGGTGCAGTTGCTAGGACGTAAGCCGATGAATGACACGAATCGGAGTGAGCGCACCTACAATGTAGACCGGCTGAGTACGTGGTTTGACACTGAGAAGGCAATATTTTACCAGTCGTGCCCGCTGGGGATCCGAGATGAGTGTTTCACGCGGCTGGGTGAGTTGGCTAAAAGAATGGAGCATGCCATCGCCACGGCAAAGAGCGGAACCTTCTATTCTGTCGTGACTCTTCAGGAGAAGGTCGAGCTCTTCAGAGCAATTTCACAGGATGTTCGTGGTTCTGGGCATTGGTATCAATGCCCAAATGGTCATACCGTAAGTTATATCTTCAACATATTGTGTTTTCGAAGAAAAGTAAAACGGTTACTAATAATTTGACTCGTTTACTGATTCCTACCAGTACGTTATCATCGACTGTGGTCTGGCGCATGAAGAATCACGCTGCCCAGAATGCGGTGCTGGCATTGGTGGATCAAACTACCAATTGAGACAAGACAATACAATCGATCAGCAATTTGAAAATATGATGCGCCATCAGTTTTAAACCGTTGGATAATATAACTGTTGTGACAAAAGTTGATGTGTTTCAAGAGATGTATAAGCTTCTAACTGATTACTGTTAACTGATTACTGTTATAGCTGAATTTCTCCCGAATGCACTACGCTAACTACATTACATAGCCCTAATTTGGGATGTAGGCTGTCGAACGATTTTGCTATTCTTGACCATTTATTTCTTATTGCCAAAGCCCGTCAATGATGGCCCAGGACATTGTAAAGAGCTGCGTTTCGCTCACTCGTAAGCTAATAATAGCCCATCTCGTCGCATTTAATAAAACTCAGTTCCAAAAATGTGACAAACGATAAGTCGTAGAAAATCCCGAATGGCAGCGTGTTTTCTTGAAAGCCATACAAGCAAGGCACTTTGGCAAGCCACACCATGCTGCAGAACTTCTTTGCCATCCCCATCCATGCTGACAACAATAAGAACTGTTTAGAGACGCCAAATTCTGAAATAAGAAAAGGATTTGTTTGACGAGCATTTTTGCAAGTACCCAGTTATATATATTAGCTTCAAGGTATGAGTGTATAAGCATATTTATTATGTATGAGTGTATTTATTATAGCTCAATTTCAATTTCACAGCAACTATGCTGTTAATTGATCTTTTGCGGCGTGCAAGGAAATGTACGCAAAATTAATTATATCAGTTAATGAACCAGACTATTCGTGCATGGCGAACACCCTTCAGAAGCTCTCTGAATATCAGAGGCGCTACTATGGCTTCAAATGTGGGAAAAAACAATATAGACAGCATACCGTCTTCAATCAACCTCACCACGCCATTTTCAATCTGAGTTTAGAGACAAGTATCAGTAAAACAACATCTCAAGTCATCACCTCAAGTCTGAGGCACTTTCGTAATATAGAAAACGTACAGGAGGTGTTTCTTTGAGTTCTTGCATTGCATTGCTTTGGTTTGGGTTTTGGAAAGGTTGGTTCTGAAGATTCTGAATGTTTTTTTTTTTTAGGAAAAACGATCATAAATATTTAGGTAAAATATATAAGTACATGTTCTTTCTCACCCACTCTGATGTTTGTACACATACCTTGATATTTCATTTCGTACACATTTCCTTTTGTCAACAACCATGCCGCGTTACAATCCCCGTGCCACCTTGGTTTAAGCGCCCTGCCTTTGTCTCTTCTAAGAAATTCTCGAGTGGCCACAGAAGCCTATTCATCGAGTCTCACTTAAACACGCGGACCATATCAGTCCAGAAACAGCATTCTATGTTCGACTTCCCCGATAATGTGATGTATATTCTCTTTTTGTTCATCAAATCTAGAAGACTGAATTTAAAAATAAAGAGTACCAAATTATATTTGCTGTACCCACAACAGATCTTCCATTTTTTCTGGCTTTGCCCTGTCTCTTCTGAACTTTCTCTCACCCCCGACGGCTACAGCGCCTCGGGCTCCCCTATATGCCTCAACCCTCGCACTGGCAATGGAAATGACCAGCTCTACCAGCAACAGCCCTATCGCAAGCTCTCTGCTGGCAACATCCGTACTAACTCTAACAACTCGCTGTTCCCAGAGGCCAACATGGGGCGCCGCTCCATGGATTTGCTCCATCGCTAGGCTTCTGACTCGCACCACCCTCACCTCGTCCACTGCTGTTGCTGCCAACTTGAACCTCAACTTCACTAGGGAGATATGACATATAGAATTATCAGAGGATGGTGAGTAGTTGCTATAATATAATCATTTGTTTATATAAGTATGTATGTATATATAAAGATTGAGAGATTGTGTGCATTCATTCATTCATGCTTATTGAGATGGACTATAATTAAATTTTGAAGCATCAGCTTTTGATTCAGCCATCTCGCACATATGCTCGTGAAAGGAAGAATTGTGCATGCTCTTGAAGGAAAGAGGATTTGCAATTGCGTGCATGCTTTTAGAGAAAAGAGAGATTAGACGTGCATCAGCTCCTTTCAGTGATTTTTTGAATAGCAGAGTCATAAGATGTCTCGATATGACGAATGTCGATGATAGGAATGAGAATGATGGCTCTATGACAATGAAGGCCCGTACCGTGGCTAAACCGAAAGCGAAACCGGACCGTACGGATCTATCTCTTCGAGTAGTTCTTTCTTCCTTCTTCCTTCTTCAACTCTTCCGTTCTCTTCACACAGCTGAATAATAACATCGTGGAAAATGCCCTATATTTGTGCCTATGCTGCCTTATTACCCTGTTGCGAGCAAGGATGCCCAAAATCGTCCTTGGCGTACCTGCGCCTGCCATCGCCGCCGGTGCTCCTTGCAGCAACGTAGATGCCAGCGTGGCTCTGTCGGAGTCACGAAAACGTAGAAGAATACTAGGTAGGTATTCGTTGAGAAATATTTAAGTGCTTGATGCTGGTTTTATATCTCATTCATTATTGTCATTATTGCTAGAATTAGGAGCTCCTGTTACTCAGGCAGAAGTTTCAGAGGCGGATATCCGTGCTCTCGCCATCGGATTGGAAGGTCAGTTAATGCTCTTGGGTGGAGCGTTTATTTAAATTTCACTGAACAGAAAATATCTACACGTCTACACCTCTCAGTAGGATGGTGCTGGGGCTGCCACACCGCCCTGGGCAGCTGCTTTAGTTGCGAATGTTGCGGGGTTAACCGCGAATGTCGCGGGGCTAACCGCGAGAGTCGCTGGGCTAGAAGCCAAGATGGACAACGCGAAAATCAGGAGGAGAAACATTTATGCCGCTAACGACGACTCGCTATTAGTGGCGTTTACTCCCATGGTCAAGCAGGTGAGTGAGTACTGTGGTTTATTGTCTTCATACTATTTTTCGAATGCTTATTATTTTGTTTTTTTTTTTTTTTTTGAATAGATCGCTGAAGGAATATTTCCGGCAAATCTTAACGACCTAAATAATTTTGACCACGACCATTTGCTTTTGTTAATGGCTTTTTACAATGAAACCTTTGGGATATTGGCTGAGGATCCCTTGAGAATCCGTTGCCTAAAGGCGATGAAATGGATGGGTATAACCGGACAACCGCTGTAGACGTTCCATGGATGTTGCTTGGTCGCCGGGTTGTCCCTTGAAACGTTTGTTCCCACTATAGTGTCAGAACGTTGAGCAATGAAAGCGGTATCCTACTATTGCGTAATCTTACTATCAGTTGCTCTTTCTACTTTACTCTCTTAAGAAATCTACTCGTATTATACTTAATTATATGAGAAAGTAAAAATTATCAAAGCTAGTATATTATAGAGAAATAAAAATAAAAAAAAAGCTCTCGAGCGGGGAATTGAACCCCGGTCTCCCGCGTGACAGGCGGGGATACTCACCACTATACTACTCGAGAATGTGTTGTTAAGAAGTTTATTTAAGAAACTATATAAAAAAATAATCCTCCCAAATCTAAAGAATAATGACATAATGCATAAAGGGTCCTTTTGATCAAATAGATCTTGTGTTCATTAAGGCTTTCTATTTTCACTTTAATTACAAGCAACCCGTGGAACCGTGGAACCTTGTGACTTGAGAAGATATATATATATTTTTTCTCTCAGTTGCCCTAAATCTATCGTAATGATGCCTTCATGTATGACCAAAGGGGGAGGCTTTTTTTTTTTTTTTTTTTTTATTTTTGTTTTTGTTTTTTTTTTTTTTTTTTGTGAAAAAGGGGGGGTTTGCTTGCATACGTTGCCTTCCGTCGTATATCGGAGAGTTTGATGCAGCCCCCCTAAAAAAGCTGAAAGCACAGGCAAATTGCTAACACGAGCTCAGTAATGAAAAAAGCGTGCGTGCGGATCAAGGGTATTTAGTACCGCCGAAGAGAATTTGAACGACTGGACTAAAACAGGTTTTGTTAACAATAACGCAACGTTGTTGAAAAAAAAGGCGCTGAAACCAACGCAAAACAAGAAACAAACCAGCACGTCCCAATGTAATCAATCATAATTATACTACATTCACAACAACAATAACAATAAAAATTTTCCCTTAGTATCCCACAATCATGGTTCCACGAGATTCGGTCATACGGGGAGGGGGCCGCAGGCACGCAAGCACGGCCGGGTGTACAGGGAGGAGGCCGCACGGTGAAGGGGGGGAGAGGAGGTGGAGGACGGGGTATTTTAGTGGGCAAAGGGATACAAAGAATAGAGGGGGGGTACATCCCGGGAAGGGATTTTCATTGTTTGCATTGTTTGTCGTGAGGTATGGATAGGCGTGGGTAGTGTGTTTGTGTGGTTCGGGCGCCGGATTTATCAATTGGGTGAGGCAATGTCCTATGCGAGACGCACATTTGACAAATGACAAATGACGAATGGCGCATGGCGCAGCTTTCCTTACCCCGCCCGAGGGGAGGGTCAGACGAATTTGGGTGAATGCGTGGACCGTTCTATTGGTTTTAGCGGCGAAAAACTTGGCTCTCACCAAAAAAAAACAAAAAAAAGGCTTCTTTTTAGTTTTTTTCTTCCCTTTTTCAAAATGAATCTTGCGAATGTAGCACGATCCATGCGATTGACGATCTCTCATTCAAAACAAATGACGCATGCGTAACATTTATTATTAATGAGGAGCATTGAATTTAGATTTATGAAGGCGTCGAAAGCAGATGGTTCGAGAAAAAAAAAAAAGAGAGAAAGATATATGATAGCGTGTAGAGTTTGGATAGCCCAATGCCAGACCTACTAGATCACGGGTCTGATAAAAAGGCAAGACACAATAAACAGGCGATTGGGCATGTGACAGATGCTAATCAAGTCCAGGTCCAGTCAAGGTTAGGGCGGTAGGGCGGGTTTGATGCGTGGCGACGAGAGTGTTGGAATCAGGGAATTAGGCACGGGTTTGCAATGGAATAAGGGGGAAGTGGGATGGTGGTGGAAGGGGTGTGGGGGGTGTGTGGGGAGAGGGGAGGGGGGAAGGCGAAAGAGGAGGATCAGTGCGGGGCTGACAGAATGTTAATAATAATAAACCCCCAATGCCCCAATGTCAAAAATGAAAGGAAAAAAAAAAGATGTGATCTTTTTCGTGTTTGGGTTTGTTCCCTATACGGAAAACGAATGTGACGCTTTCAAAACGGGTAGCTGCTCACGAAAATACTCTTGCCTGATAAGTAATACCCATCTCCGCTCCCACCGTTGAATGAACTAAAACCATCACAAAAAAAAAAAAAAAAAAAAAAAAAAAAAAAAAAAAAAAAAAAAAAAAAAAACAATAATTCGCTGTAAACATCCTAAAACAATCGTGCTATCCGCTACTCCTTTCCCCCTTCCCTCTCTCCGCCCTCACATCCTAACAAATGTCCTCTGTTCGCAAGAAGGACAAATCCTCCTTCGCTTTCTTCAAACTTAGTATTGGTAGTAGGAAAGACTTTGAAGATGACAGCGTCTCGTTTGACGACGGAGGTTCTATCAAAGGTAACTCACGCGCTATCACGTTCACGCCCTTCCCCGTTCTATTCTATATATTGCCTGTTCCTTCACGCACCGCCACACCCGTGCAAACCTCATTCCTTCTGACACGTGAATATGCATCCCACGCCAGAAGACAATAGCGACGAAGAGTCTAAGAGATCCGACAAGAAGGACAAGAAGGAAAAGAAACTAAGACTAAGGTAGGCACCGTTTCACAATCCACATCAAAGCGAAACAGCTGCTCGACCTGGTAGGACTTGTGCATCGGCCAAGGGAAAAAACGTTGCTACCACCAACGACAACGACAACAACGACGACAACGCCCCAGTTCACTTCGCCACTCCTTCTTTATCCTCTTCTATTTTCGGGCCCACAACAAAAAAAAAAAAAAAAAAAAACCTCAACCCAAACCTTTTCTGTTTTTTTTTTTTTTTTTATTTCACACACACGTACATACTCATGTCCACAACCACAATGCTCTCCCACCTTCCTATTAGCAACCTCTTTGGGCGCCGTCAGAGCACCGACAATATCCACCAAAATGGCGTTGGCCGGTCTCCGCTCGACCTCCCAAGCCCTCCACTCCCCAATAACTCCACCTCCTCCTCACTTAGCATACCTTCCGCTTCACCCACAGTCTCGACCTCACGGCCGAGCACCCTACACCAGCACATGGAACTAAGACAAGCCATACTCAACGAAGAGGAGGAGGGAAAGGAGGAAGAGGAAGAGGACGAAGATTCCGATACAGACGATGATAACGATGACGACTCCGACTCCAATCCCACGTCCCAGGAACACGAGCTCGAGGAAGATCAGCAGCAGTGCGCCCGGCAATGGGCTGTCTCGACCATTATCCCGCAAACAACAACAACGGGTGCACTACCAAAGGACCAGCAATATCCCCCTTCCCTTCAATCTAAGGAAGAAATAGAGGCGCATCAGCAGACGGTAGCTGAGCAGACACAAGCTGTGGTGACACTGGTACAGCAGAGCGAGCAGGATTCAATGCGAGCGCTAGCAGAGGCGACAGCGCAGGTTGTAGCGCGGGGAGGGCATGTCGAAGAGGCTAGGGAGGCGGTACCGCATAGCGTTGACATTGCCAAGCCGCAATCAAAAAGTTCTGATGAGAAGCGAGTGCACGCCCCATCGCCGGCACCGGGCCCTATACTATCGCCCATGCCATCGCTCATCACGCCCACGAGCTCCTCGTCCAGAACGTCCACGACGCACAAAGAAGACGAGGAGGCGCCGACCGTGGAGATCCAGGTGGCCGCCAGTATCACTCCACCCGTCTCTACCAGTATTACCAAGAAGATGCGGCGCAATACCATTCAGACCAGCCTGTCGCTGACGCCACCGGCGTCGCCCCAGCACGAGGTGGGGCCCGTTACCGATTTTGTGCGGACGACTGAGCCGGCGCCGATGGAAGCGCCAGTCGTCGCCGCGACAGTGCAAGCTAAGACACACCTGCCCTCGCCGTCCGGCGAAGAGATACCTGTCGTCGCGGTGGCGCAGCAGCAACAGCAACAACAACAACAACAGCAGCCGCAACCACAGCCCTCACGGATAGCGCCGCGGCGCCCGCGTAGCGAGCTTGAGATGTTGCGGGGGAACAAGCGTGCGTCGTCGTCGTCCGCGCTACAGACACTGGGCCAAACTCGTTCCATGTCCATCCCCCCGCCGTCCTCGTTTAAAGAGAATGCATCTAGCACCACTACCACTACCATCACCGTCATGGAAACTAGTCTTGCCACTAACAACGGCACAGGTAGCATCTCCAAGCTTGCCAGCCCCCGCATTGGTCTTAAACAGCCTTCACGCACGCTCCCCACCCCGAGCACCGCGTCCGGGACCCTTCCATCCTCGTCCTTTTCGTCTGTCACGTCCACCCCACACACACCTCTGCAGCCATTGGCGTTGATGCAATTACAAACTTCGCCAGCCATGATCCCCTCGGCGTCAACTATCCGAGGTGATCCGCTTGCGCATCAAAAGTCGCGCATGCGATATCGCGTTCAATCCACTCCTGGCATTCCGTCCGTCTCGACCACAAGTGCGGGGATCTCCATACCCTCAACAGGAACATCCAAGCTCCGAGGTTCAATTCCCAACGCCCCTCCTAGCCCTTCACAGCTCTTTTTCCAGCAGCAGGCCCCTTCCTCCCGGCCCAGCTCGCTTTACGATACTACTCCTACAACTACCACCCCGTCGTCTTCGCGTCCCAATTCTCTTTACGACACCCCATCCTCTCGCCTCTCTCTCTATGGCCGTGATCCACGCGCCACCCCAAACAGCGACGAGACCGAACTCGAGTCCGAGTCTCGTCTCCTGCGCAGGGACTCATCTGACTCGACTGTTTCCCGCAGCTCAACACCGGCCGCGGCTGACTCTACCACTACAATGACCGAATCCGGCCTCCCTACTGCCCCCTTGTTTAACCTGGGCTCCGGTGGGCCCTCGGTCTCCACTGCCATTCCTGCGGGACTCAAGAAGCCAGCGGCCATTGCCGCACGCAAGAAATTTGCCCCAGGCGCACTCCGGGCCCCAAGCCCACGCGTCTCGCCCTCGGCTGTGACCTCATCGGGCGTTCGGACCCCACCGGCGAGCAGGCGGGCCTCCTCCCCCGCAACGATCAAGATGCCAGAAAAGAATGATGAGAAGGCTAAGCAGCAACAGCAGCTGCAACTGCAACAACAGCAGCAGCTGCAGCAGCAGCAACAACAGCAGCTACTACTGCTGCAACAGCAACAGCAACAGCAACAGCAACAGCAACAGCAGCTGCAGCTACTGCAGCAGCAGCAGCAACAGCAACAACAGCAGCAACAACAGCAACTGATTGATGCGCAGGCGCAGGCGCACGCGGCGGCTGAGGCCGCCGTTCGCCTGGCGCGGGAGACGGAGGAAGCAGCACGGCGAGAGCGCGAGCTGGAGGCGCAGTGGATCGAAGCTGAACGTGCGGAAACGGCACGGCAACGAGAGATGGAAGCAGCGTGGCTCGAAGCAGAGAAGGAGGAGGCAGCGCGCGAGACGGCGAGGAGGGAAGAACAGCTGCGCAGAGAGCACCTGGAGATGATTGAGAAGGTAATGAAGGAGGCGGAAGAGAAAGAACGCAAGGCATGGGCGGAGGCCGAAAGGCTTAGGAGGGAGATAGCCGACAAGGCGCAGACGTGGATCGAGCTCGACAAGGAGAGGGAGGTGACCCGGGCATTAGTGGATAAGACCGACCGTGAGTATCTTTGTGGGTGGTTTTTTTTTTTTTTTTTTTTTTTTTTGGGGGGGGGGGTGT
>RBNK01001191.1:0-17019 GCA_003990785.1 Endogone sp. FLAS-F59071 | reverse complement strand
CTTATAAGAAAGATAAAGATATTAAAACCCTATTCTTATACTTACCAAAAACATATATAAACAACTACTCAAACTCGAATCTCAACACAACTCTAAGGATTTACCTAGGCTAGAAAGAGATATCTCATTGCTGATCTAAATAAGACAACCCTAGTTAGAGAGAAAAAACAGATAAATTTAGATAACAAAAGAGCTAGATATATAATAAGATTTAGCTATGAAGCTTATATTGAAATTTGATCTTCAAATATATATTTAGAGTAAAGAGTGCACTGGCTTATGAAGCCAATATGTGTATATTTATTAATGCTAAATTATGATTGGTCGATACAAACAAAGATCATCTAAGCCACAATTGAGTGATATACGATTAATCGTTAATGATGGGAGAGAGAGATATAATAAGCTAATAATTTCAACACTCCCTCTGCTTGACATATCTCGATAAAAAAAAATAATAAAAAAGGTAAAATGTTTAACTGTACATTATAAATAGCATCCATGAAGTACATTTACTATAAATAACTATATGTAAAATACTACTTGAGTGATAAGAATGACATGATAAAGAATATAAAAGTTTTTTAAAAAATGGTTAGTTACATAAGCTCATTTTTGTAATCAACATTTCAAGTCTGGGTCGCGCAAGTAGCTTGGTTAATATATCAGTGATTATTTCATCTGTCGCCATATAGACAATATCTATCACCTTTGATTCAACTTTCTCTTGAATAAAGTAGTACTAAATGTCGATATGCTTTGATTGAGCATGATTGATTAGGTTTTTGGCAAGGTCGATTGCTGATTGGTTGTCTTCAAATAAGGTTGTCACACAATTCTGTAAATATCCTAGCTCATCCAATAGGGTGCATAGCCAAATAGCTTCTTTCATCGCATGTGCTAATGCTATATATTCTGCCTTAGTTGTTGATAGGGCAACGGTTAGTTGGCACTTGCTTGACCAGCTGATGGCTCCTCCTAATAGGTTGAAGATATAGCCCATGGTTGATCATTGTGTATTAATGTCTCCTCCCCAGTTGGCATCACTGAAACCGATCAGTCTTAGATCCTGATTGCATCCAAGGCACAGCTTATAATTAGCTGTTCCTTTAATATATCTTAATAATCGTTTGAGGGCGTGGTGATGTTCTTGTATTGGATTAGCCAAAAATTGATTGATGATACTAACAGTAGCAGCTAGATCAGGTCTCATCCTGATCATCAGGTACATTATACTACTGATCATTTGTCTAAATAGATTTTGGTCTGCAGATTTTCCCCCTTTAGCTTTGAGTTGAATGGATGGATCAAGGGGTGTACTAATTGGCTTGGCATCCATCATGTTAAACCTTGTAATGATTTGATTGGCAAAGTGACTTTGATCAATTGTGATTGTGTGTGTTTTTTGATCACGCATGACTCGAATACCCAGAAAATGTTTAATTTCACCACAATCCATCATATCAAATGCGTTGCTAAGTTCTACCTTGAATTTGTTCATCATTTCCATCGAATCAGCCAAAATTAGTAGATTGTTGATATATATGGCAATAATTATCAGTAATTGATCATCTTTTCTTCTTCTTAAATAAATGCTGTGATCTGATTGTAGTCTTGTAAAATTTGATTAGCTGAGGTAGTTATCAATCTTCTGATTCTATATACAAAGTGATTGCTTTAGTCCATATAATGATCGATTGAGCTTATACACAGCTCTTGATGACAGCTCTGATTGGTCAATTCCTTCAGGTACCATCATGTAGATCTTCTCATCAAGATCGCCATTCAGGAATGTAGTTTTTACATCCATTTGGTGAATTTCTAAGTTTAGGACTATACCAATCAATAAGAGTGCTCTGATTGATGTGAATTTTGCCATGAGAGTAAATGTTTTATCATAATCAATTCCTTGCTGTTGTGAATATCCCTTGGTAACTAATCTCACCTTGTACCTGGCAACCGATCCATCAGTGTTGAGCTTCTTTTTAAATACCCATCTACATCCAATCGGCTTGTGTCCTGCAGGCACCTCAGGTACAATCGTCCATGTATCATTATTCTTAAGTGATTTAAGCTCTTGATTGATCGCTTCCTGCTAAAGCTTTGCATCAGGTAGAAAAATTGCTTCCTTGTAAGTCATTGGGTCATCAGTCGATTCAATTAAATTAGCTTCTGGTATGTGATCTTGCCAAATTTGTAGAGCTTCAGTGTCTATCAATTATTCAATTGGCTCCTAGGTGTTGTCATCATCATCATCATAGCCTAGCCATTTAACCAGATATTGCCTTTTTTCATCAATCTTACATTCTCTAATGATCACTTCAATAACATATTCTTGATCTTCTGGATTGATGATTGTTAGAGATTTTAATATAATAGATTCATCAAATGTGACATCGTGGCTGATCTCTATCTTCCTATTGGTTGGATCCCAGAGCCTGTATGCCTTCTTTTCGTCATGATAGCTAATCATTTTAAGCTTTTTGGATCGAGGCACCAGTTTCGACCTTTTTTCTTTGTGAATATGCATATATTGTAACGGACTAAAATATATTAACAGCAAAATACTCTGATATTGAGCAAGTGCAGAAAATATGCTTTAGGGGTCTTAGCAGGTTATGTGGTAGTGTCTTAAGAAGGGTGTCGATGTAGGTGTTAACTAGCAAGAATTATATATGATTGATCAAATAAAGTGTATTTGTCAGAATCTCAAAACTATCCAATTGCTTACTCCTTGAGTAAGGCTTCAGTATCCCTTGGGTTGTCTGTTGTAAGCTTCTTTAGCTTGTTGCAGTCCGAATTTTATTGTTAATTATGAGCAGGGTATTTATAAGAAATTACAAGGTGCTATACAGGCAGCTACCTAGGTTACTACTTGAATTTCTGAATGGCTTGGCTAAATATAAGGTACAAATTGATTGGCTAAGATATAATAAAAATGATATATCAGGTTATAATATAATTGGGTAACAAAATAATATATCAGATTGAAATACTATTTTAGGTTATAGTATGATTGCGGATCTCAGCAACATTATAAGTCTCAGCAATGTTACAAGTCTTAGTAACATTACAAGTCACATAACTATGATCTCACATGATCAAATTGTATATTATCACAAAATTTTCCGTCACATCTCCTTCCTTTCTGCGAGTTAGACTTCAAGATACAGTTCTAACTCGGAGAAATCTCTTTGTAACTGTTTTACCTCTTCCTCTAACTCCTTTATTTCAATCTGTATGAGTTGATTCAGTTGGTACATACTGCACCGAAAGTGGTTTAAAGCACTAGGCTTGTGCTTGAATAGTTGATGAATCCGATCAGCCATTTTTGCAGTATAGGCAGGGATTGCTCCTTTGAGGGCTCGTTGACAGATTTCTCTATCCTTCCAGTTCCAGATATGTTCAACTTCTTCATCCCAGAGTTGTGCGATTCAGTAGTATTCCTTCTATTCATTGATTTGCACCAGATGTTGCCTTCTTTGAATATTGTGTACAATCGATCGAGTCTTTTGTAAGGTCGATCCTTCTATCTCCTCAAGGTCTTCCAGGGGTTCTATATGTCAGTAAGCCTCGATCAGGCTAACTCGGACTTCATGGAAGTTGTTCCAATGGGGTATGATATTTCTTGAGGCAGTTTCGGTAGACAGTATAGGGTAAGATCATTCCCATCATTTTTCATAACTGATATGTAGTTCCTTTTATACTGGCGATATAATATGATCCTTTCTATTTTAGGTTCAATTTTGCTAACCAGGAGGACTCTACTATGTTTCGGTATAGTAAGACTTGGTCACCAATCTTCAATCTCTCAGTTTCCTTGTGTTCCTTATCGTAATTCTTCTTTTATCGATCTTGTGCGATGGCAATAAATTCTCTCGCCTTGTTTCGGACATTGTGTAATTCTTAAATTTCCTTTATCATACAATGCTCAATTTGCTTTTCCCAGGAGGTATGGCTGGGTTCCGGGGTAGTCATTACTTGGTCTACCAGCTGATGAGCTTTTCTTCCATAAGTGAGCTCAAAAGGGGTGAACTTTGTTGTCTCTTGTTTCATTGTTCATAGTGCAAATAAGGCAGAAGGTAGGTACAGGTCCCAATCTCCTTCTTGTGATTGTACTACTTTAGCAATTGTGTTCTTGATGGTTTGATTCATCCATTCGGTAAGTCCATTTCCTTGAGGGTAGTAGGTAGTAGTCTTTATCTAGTGGATCCTGAAGTGTTGCGTCAATATCTGCATGAATTCATTAACGAATTCAGTTCCTTGATTGGAGGTCATCTCATAAGGTATTCCATAGTGGCAGATAATATCTTCATAGATAAAAGGTGCAATATTAAGGGCATCTGCAAGGGGCAATGCTCTTGCTTCGGGGTACTTAGTCAGGTAATCAACTGCTACTATAATGTATCGATTTCCTCTAAGTATCCTTGGTAGTGGTCTAACAATGTCTATTCCAATATGTTCGAAGGGTTCTCCAGGTACAATCAGTTGTAAGGTCTCAATTTCCTTTCCTCGATACCTCTTCTGGCAAGTGTTGCATCTTCTAATATATTCTCTAATGTCTTCGTACATGTTCTTCTAATAATATTTTTCTGATAGTCGTTGATATATATTGTCTACACCCATGTGTCCTGCCAGCTGATGATCGTGAGAGGCCTGAAGTACCATCTGCCTTTTGTGTTCAGGAACTACAAGTCGTATTTGTCCTCTGTGTCGTCGATAAAGTATATTATTCTTGATAAAATAGTTGAGTACCATTGTCTATATAAGCTGTTGATCATTTTCGTTCATCGTCCCAGTAAAGGTTAAGTTACTGAGGTAATCCAAATATCTGTTATAGAGTTCAATGTCCATTGGATAGGTATATTCTTTTTGGTTTGGGGTGTCGATCTCGAATAAATTGGGATAGGTGTGAGAGGGTGTCCACATTCTGATGATTCTATCCTTTTCTGTATTGTGTCATGAAGTCGTATTCCTGCAGTATAGCTAGCCATCATGCATACATTCCTGTCAGATTTGGCTTATTCCAAAGCCATTTGAGAGCTGAGTAGTCTGTTATCAGAGTGAACTGCTTTCCAATTAGGAAGTGGCAAAAGTGTTGTATGGCCCAAATGACTGCTATGCATTCCAGCTGAGTGGCTCCATAGGAAGGTTCCGCTCCATGGGTGGCTTGTCCTGCATAAGCAATCACATGTTCTCCATCTTTGTCATCTTGTGCTAAAATTGCTCCAAGTCCAAATGACGATACATCCGTATATAGCTTGAATACTTTTGTGAGATCTGGTCTTGCCATAACTGGTGCATGGGTAAGTGCTTTCTTGATTAGGTTGAAGGCTGTTTGTGCGGCTGACATCCATTCCCATACTCTTCCTTTTCTTTGTAACATGTGCAGAGGTGCGGCAATTTCAGAGTAACTAGGGATAAACCTTTTATAGAACTGGACCAGTTCTAAGAATCCTCATAGGGCCATCTTATCTTGTGGGATTGGAAAGGCCTTGACAATCTCAGTCTTCTTTGGGTCTGGGCGGATTTCTCCTCCATCGATTATAAATCCGAGGTATTCGATTTTCTTCTGTCCAAAGTAGCATTTTATCAGCTTAATCCTTAATCCATGTTTTCTGAGTCATTCAAATACTTCCTTTAGGATTACCATGTGTTCTGTGAAGTTCTCCACATAGATGTTGATGTCGTCGATATACACAATCACTCCATATCCAATCAAGTCATAGAAGATTTTGTTCATTGCAGCCTGGAAGGTGGCAGGTGCATTGCAAAGTCCAAAGGACATTCTTGTGAATTCGTACTGTCCAAATGGTGTCACAAATGCTGATTTCTCCTGTGCTTTGGGCGTTATTCCAATTTGGTTATATCCTGCCTATAGGTCCAAGGTTGAGTAGATTTGTGCCTTTTTCAACATGTTTTGTAAGTCTTCTGAGTGTGGGATCAGGTATGCGTGCTTCTTGGTGACTGAGTTCAATTTGCGATAGTCGATAACCATTCTCTGTCCATCCTTCTTCGGTACTATGCTGATAGGTGATGCCCAAGGGCTTTTTGACTGTATAATTACTCCTGACTCCAATAGCTCTTGAACATGCTTTCGTACAAAGTCGTGATAGTTGGCTGGCAATCTGTAGGGTGCCTGTTTGATCAGTTTGGCGTCTCCTGTGTCGATATGGTGTGTGAAGAAGGCTTGGTCCAGTAGGTCCTTGAAACTGATCGCAATAATATCCTCATACTTCTTCAACAGGTCTTGTAACTGTTTCTTCTGATTCGGCAACAGGTTTTCATTGAGGGAGTAGATGTGTTTCTTGGCATTTTCCTGGTTATCCAGTCTCTCTATTATCACATTTGCTTATCCAGTCAATCTAAATCCTTTCCTTCCACATCGTGTTTCTTCTAAGTTTTCTACTTCTTTCAAAGGTTGCTGTTCATATTTAACGATCACCATTTGAGCGATTCGATCACCTTGGTATACTTTGAATTGGCTGTGGTTGTGGTTAACTAGTCCAACCTCAATTTCTCCTCTATAGTCCTCATCTATTAGTCCGGGGAATGCTCCTATTCCAGAATTGTAGTAGAGTCCACTTCTTGCCCATACTTGTGCACATTGTCTGGGTGGTAGAGCGATAGCGATTCCAGTTTTTATAAAGGCTAATGATTTCGATTCTAGAGTGCAGTCTTCATCTGCGTATAGGTCATATCCTGCGGCTCCTTTAGTTTTTCTCTTTGGTACAATTGTGCTTTCTGTTAATTTCTTGACTCGGGTTGCTGTATCCTTTTCTTCAACTGTGAACACTTCTTCAAAGGTAGGGACATTTGGTTCCTTCCACTGTTCGTGAGTTGTATCCTGAGGTAGATTTTGCCACAAGTCCTTCCACCACCAATAGCGCATGCTGATGCGTTCGTCGGAGTGAACTATTTCCTTCAGTGCGATGATTTCTTCTTCTGAGTCTGAGTCACTTTCTTCAATCAGGATAGGTCCATCATCTTCATCATCTTCCTGGAATAAGGCTCTGACTTCAATAGTTGTCTGGGTAGTGTAAACTTCATTGCTCCATTCTTCTGGTACTTCCTCATCTTTATTCTTTTTGGGTATTATCTGTTCTTGTTCTCGGTCATAACGTTCCTTCTAAGTTCCATAGTAATTGATATTGTACGGTTTGTCTGGATATCTGACCCAGTTTTTACATTCCCAAAAGTCATAAGGATTGACTTCATCCCAATAGCATCCTTGCAGGTAGACATTACAATTTCCCCAGAGACGTCCTTTGCCGATGTGTCCGATATTCATCCAAAAACAGTCCCACACTTCTCCAGTGTTATCTGCGAATAGATGAGGGTTCCTTCCATCATACGGTCCATGATTCATTGAGGGTGGAGTCCTTCGGCGGGTCTGTAATAATCTTGATTTCTTGATCTTTTTCTCGATTGGCAGATGCATCTCCAACGTGTCCTTGTAAGGTATCAATTTTGTATCACTGCAGGTGCACATCATCTCGGCACAGTAGATGCATTGCTCACAGAATGGGCACCGAGTATTCCTCATGTTGTATTCAATCAACTGGTTCTTCTCCAGAGGCATCAGGCGGTGGTATTCACTATGGATTACTACGTTCGCTTCTTCTTCTTCTACCAAGTTGAGGTGCGCCTGTCCAGGGGTTACTTCTTCATCTGTATTGTCTTCGTCTTCTGGCCTCTGAGTGAGTTTCGGTACTACTCCTTTCTGAATATCCAAAGGTATGCTGAACTTCCTTCCATAGTTGACAAAGATTAACCTTTGTACGTCCAAGTCAATTCTTGCTTTAGCTTTCTTCAACCAGCTGTTGCCCAAGACAGCATTATAAGATTATGCATTGGTGACCACCATTCTGATGGGGATTATTTCTGTTCCAAACTGGACTGGTACTTCTCGGAGTACTCCTAAGGGTACACTGCTTTTTCCACTTGCAATGACTAATGTAGAGGTGGCGGGTTCATCAATATCCCATCCTAAGCAGTCTAGGAAATGCTTAGCGATGATACTGACTCCTGCTCCAGTGTCAATAATGACTGAGCATGCTAATCCTCCAATGTTGCATTGTGCATAGGCGAATGAGGTATAGGTTCGCTTCTCTTGTTCTTCGGCAGTATTAACTTCCTCGAACCGGATGGTTGGTTTGGTTTCAGTAATCTGCATTTTCACTTTCTGCTTTGTTGACAGTGTGATCTGGAAGAGTTGTTTGAAGGTAATGTTTGCCTTCTGACTAGCAATATCCTTCCATGGGTTGTACTTGAATTCTCTAACTCTCCTAGGCTTCTTCTCCTTATTTTCTTCCTGATCCATCATTTCTTCATCTCCGGTGGTCAAAGTAACTGTCTCACCAGGTTGTATTATTTGTTTGAAGGCTTTATCCCATTGATCCTCATTCAACTGTTGCCTTTGTGTTGGCTTCTTAGGCTTCTCGATGACAACCTCAGGTTCCTGGGTCAGCTTCTTTCTTGGATAGGGAGTTTTCCTTATAGTAGTATGGCTAACTGCTTCAACAGGGTAGGCTTCTAGGTATTCTTCACCAAATTCCTCATCTTCTTCTTCAATTTCTTACACTATGTTAGCATGGTCGGCCTTCTTTACTTCCTCTCTTTCTTGTCCTTCCTTCCAACTTCTAGTTCGGCAATCCTTAGCAAAGTGACCTCGCCTTCCGCAGAGGAAGCAGTTTATCTCGGTCTTGTTGCGTTCTTCGGCAACGAAGGTTCCTCTCGGTTGTCTATTCTGGCAGATCACCTTGGCTTCAAGATCAGCTATATGCGCTATCATTTCTGAGAACATCTTGGTAATCTTCTCCATTTCATCCTCATAAGTTGTTTTTCCTGTTTTTGCCATGACTGTCAGTTTGATAGTATCTTCCTCAGGTGGTTCAGTTGATGCAGATACCATTTGAACTACGGGTATTCCAGTGCTAAATTTCCTACATAAATCTTATAGTAACTTGTCATATAGGGATACTGAATGTCCTGTTTTGGTGTCCCAAAAGGCTTGTGCCATCCTGACTTTCTCTTCTATACTTTGCGGGCCAAACCTCTTGATATGGCGTTGGAGATCTGCAGGTAAGCCATTCATGAACACCATTTCTCGTACAACTTGGCTGGTTTCCCCACAGAGTTGCATGTACTGATCGATGGTGGTAACCCAGTCTTCTGGGCACTGGTTGATTGACATCTTCATATTGAATAGCTGTTCCTTGATTGATTCTTGTTTCTGTTTAGTAAAGTACTTTTCTTCTAACCAGGCTCTTGTAACATTCCAATGAGCAGTGGCTAATACTGTGGCAGTGGATGCATTTCCAGCTACTGCTGTGGCTGCGAGGATTAATCCTCCTAGTCCAGTGGCTGTTGTATCTGTTAGGGCCACATGGTAGGCTTCTCTTGCAGGTCCTCTGAGTTGAGCAGCTAGGATAGGTAACCATCGGGTGCTGACCATTCCTTTAGCTGCGAAGTAGCTTTCCAAATCATCTAGGAATTCTTGAACATATTCCTTAGTATATCCGTAAAAGGTAGGTAGTCTGTCTGCTATGGTTTCTTCGTCTTCTTGAGGTCTTCTCCTAGGTAGTTGTAGTAATACAGTCGGTGGCAGTGGTAGTGCTGTTCTTGCTTTTGTCTTCCACTATGGGTTTCGGCAAGTTTGGTTATGCAATATAGGTAACAAATTGGTCGAGGTGTCAATTGATTTCCTGCCAGTCGGTACCAATTATGATAGACTAAAATATATTAATGGCAAAATACTCTAATATTGAGCAAGTGCAGAAAATATACTTTAGGGGTCTTAGCGGGTTATGCAGTAATGTCTTAAGAAGGGTGTCGATGTAGGTGTTAACTAGCAAGAATTATAAATGATTGATCGAATAAAGTGTATTTGTCAGAATCTCGAAACTATCTAATTGCTTACTCCTTGAGTAAGGCTTTAGTATCCCTTGGGTTGTCTGTTGTAAGCTTCCTTAGCTTATTGCAGTCCGAATTTTATTGTTAATTGCGAGCGGGGTATTTATAAGAAATTACAAGGTGCTATATGGGTAGCTACCCAGGTTACTACTTGAATTTCTGATTGGCTCAGCTAAATATAAAGTACAAATTGATTGGCTAAGATATAATAAAAATAATATATCAGGTTATAATGTAATTGGGCGACAAAATAATATATCAGATTGAAATACTATTTTAAGTTATAGTATGATTGCGGATCTCAGCAACGTTACAAGTCTCAGCAATGTTACAAGTCATATGACTATGATCTCACATGATCAAATTGTATGTTGTCACAAAATGTTCTGTCACAATATATATCAGCCCATATGACATGCAAGTTACTAATATCAGGCTTGTGACCGTGCCATAATTCAAATGGTGAAGTACTCTCCTTATTAGCTCGCATTGGTAATCAGTTACATAAATATGTAGCACTTGTGGCAAGTTCACCCCAAAGTTCATCAGGTATGTTGGCAGTGATTTTAATAGCCCGGATCAACTCCATCAATGTCTGGTTATATTGTTCAGTAATACTGTTTTGTTGTGGCGTGTCCGGCATCGTCATTTCATAATGAATTCTGTTTTTGATTAAAAATTTGCATATCTTGGTGTTTACATACTCTCCTCCTCCATCGGACTGGAGAATCTTCAGTTTTCGGCCTGATTGTGTTTTGGCGAATGCTTTGAATACCTGGAATCGATCAAATGTATCACTTTTATTATCAATAAAATATGTTATGATGTAGCAAGTGGTATCATCAATGAATGTTAATATATATTTCGCTCCATTAACTGATGGCATGGGCATCGGCCTGCACAGATCTGAGTGCACCCTTCCGATAGGCTCCGTCGATTGATTTTTTGCATGTCCGAAAGGCTTATAGTGCGACTTCACGTATTTATACCCAGCGCATATTTCGATTTGTCTGGTCGACAGCTGTACATCTCTGAGCCCTGTGACAAATTTGTTGATTGATTGCAGAGTATTTCAGCCTGGATGATCTAGCTGGTAATACCATAATGTATAGTTATCAATCTTGGAATCAGTAATGTTTGCTTCTAGTAGCTCTAGTGATGTCGATAAATGAAATAGGTTGCCATTAGCTTGTCCGATTTTAATTTCCTCGTGATCCGTGCTGATTTTAATTACTGATCCGTCACTTCTAAAGGTTATGTCATTTCCATCATGTGTCAATGCCTGCACAGATATTAAATTTCTAGTGATTTCTAGTACATATAAAACATCCTATAATTTCAGCTCGTCATCGAGCTCAATTGTCCCAATATGCGTGGCGTATAGCTTCTTATTCCCTACATATGTAACCAAGCCATCGTGCTCAGCCACCATCTCGAAAATCTTCCATTAGTTGAACATATGTTGCGTGGCGCCTGAATTGATGATGGTGCCGATCACCAGGTTTGCTTCGGCTCTTGGTTTAGTCTTTTCTTTTTTTATTTTTACCCAATTATTGAATTTGTTGCATTGGAATATTCCGTGTTCTCCCTTACAGACGTAATATTTCCGAGGGTGTTCCCGAAAATTCCCACCTCGATGGGCTCCACGATCACTGCCTTGGTTGCCTCTATCATTGTGATGACCTCCTCGATTGTTTCCATTATCGTTGTTATAACCTTAGCCTCGTCCGGCACTTCCACCTTGGTTGCCATGACCACCGCCTTGGTAGCTACCTCGGTAGTCACCTCGGTCTGTCACATGGGCTTCGTCATACCTCTGCTTGTTATCTGGGTCGAACCTGATGCATGTGAGTTGTAAAGCCTCCAGCATTGTCGGCATATTCTCCTGCAAGTATTAATTCCCAGTACCTGGGGCTTAGACCTGTTGAAATTTGATCTTCGAATGTGTGTTTGGAGTAAAGAGTGCACTGGCTAATGAAGCCAATATGCATGTATTTATTAATGCTAAATTATGATTGGTCGATACAAACAAAGATCGTCTCAGCCACAATTGAGTGACGTATGATCGATCGTTGATGCATCAATTATTGATAGAAGAGATATAATAAGCTAATAATTATAACACTTTTAGAACCTATAAGAAGTATCTGATAATACTAATCTATATTGGACTTAGAAATCTCCAAATATATTATAAGATTTTTTAGGTATTGAAAGTACTTTATTTCTTTATAAGATTATTAATTGTAGTTTTAGACTTATAGTCTTTAGCACTCTTGATTAAGGCTTTAAATAGGATAGTCTAGAATAGTTCAGTTCATAGAGGCATACTGTTCTATTTTAGGACTAGATAGCTTAGATCAGTTTACAACTAAGATAGTCCAAACCTTGTCTCAGGACTAAACTGAACTGTACCATCTCAGCACTTTATATTGTTTTTCTAATTTGTTCTAATTTGTTAATCTGATAATTGTTGTCATTATATAAGTATTGAAGCCTATTTTACAAGTCTGCATTTTGTAAGCCTATATTTCACAAGCCTATATTTGTAAGCTTGCATTTTGTAAGCCTGTATTTCATAAGCCTATATTTTGCAAGCCTGCATTTTGCAAAGCTGCATTTACAAGGCTGCATTTGCAAGGCTACATTTGCAAGCTTATATTTTGTAAGGTTGTATTTTGCAAGTGCTAAAGCCTGTATTTTACAAATATATTTTGCAAGTGTTAAAGTCTGTATTTTACAAGTGCTGAAGTCTGCATTTTACAAGTCTGTGTTTTATAAATCTGTTTTTATAAGCCTGTATTTGTAAGTCTGCATTTTACAAGCTTGCATTTTACAAGGCTGTATTTGTAAGGCTGCATTTGCAAGCCTGCATTTTATAAGGCTGCATTTTGCAAATACTGAAACCTGCATTTTATAAGTATATTTTGCAAGTACTAAAGCCTATGTTTTGTAAGTACCAAAGCCTGCATTTCTCAAGCCTATGTTTTATAAGCCTATGTTTCATAAGCTTGCATTAGAAAAATAATTAATTAATTTATAAACTGTTTTACTAAGAGCTGCAAACTATTTTACTAAGAGCTATGAACAAAATAGCTATGAACATAGATGCTAGTTATAGACTATAAACTATTATTGACGAACAGCTGTAAACAGCTACAAACTACTCTAGAATTCTGCTAGAATAATATTGCAAACCATAAACTGGCTAGAATAGCCTGCAAACAGTCTGCAAACAACCTATATATACAGATACTAGTTATAGACTATGAACTGAAAATAGTTTCCTAATATACATTTGCAAGCCTATATTTTACAAGCCTGTATTTTATAAGCTTACATTTCACAAGTGCAGAAACCTGTATTTTGCAAGCCTACATTTCATAAGGCTGCATTTCACAAGCCTATATTCATAAGCCTATATTCACAAGCCTGTATTTTGCAAATCTACATTTTATAAGTCTGTATTTTATATTTTGTAAGCTTGCATTTTACATTTTGCAAGCCTGTATTTTACAAGTACTAAAGTCTGCATTTTGCAAGTATATTTTGTAAGTATATTTCATAAGTACTAAAGTCTGTATCATCAGAAAAATATTTAATTAATCTATGAACTATTTTACTAAGAGCTATGAACTATTTTACTAAGAGCTATAAATAAAATAGCCATAAACACAGATGCTAGTCATAGACTACAAACTATAATTAGCAAACAGTTGTAAACAGCTATAAACTACCTTAGAACTCTACTAAAACAATATTGTGAACCACAAACTGGCTAGAACAGCCTGTGAATAGCCTATAAACAGTTTACTAGTATAGATGCTAGTTATAAACTAGGAACTGAAAATAGTTTCTTAATAGTTTTGTTTTAGAAGTGCTGAAGCATGTATGTTGAATGTGTTGGGTATGTTGGATATTTTAAGTATTTCAGCAATAATGATTTCTCAACAATAAGTATATCTATGTATTAAGTATAAAATAAATTTCTTGTTCTCTTTATTAATCACTTGTATTTCTTACTCTATTATCCAGCTATTATAAATATTTTAGCATTGATGTATTAATCATATTAGATATATCAAACATATTATATATATTCCTATCAACCTTAGCAATACTTATATAGTAGATATTTTATAAGTATTAGAAGAACTATATATATTTGACAAGTTAGGCACCTTAGCTATATTGAATATATTGAACATATTAGGTATGTTGAGTATATTTGGTATATTGAATATACTAAGCATATTGAATATATTAGGATATTAGGTATATTAGATGTGTTAGGTATATTAAATATGTTGGACATGTTAAGTGTATTATACTGAGTATATTCAGTATATATATCAGCTAATATCTGAATAATTATTTAGATTAGTATAATCCATCTTGACAATGGTCTATTAAATCAGGTTTGTGATTATATTCAGATTGAGAAGAGAGATTAGGTCTACTGTACAAGTCTGAGATATAGATTAAATTAATTTGAAAATAAATAAATATATAAAAAGTACTAGAGTAGAGTAAAGCAACTTTTAAGAATAGAATAAGTAATCTGAAAGAATAGAACTAAAGAGCTCACAAAGCTATACTTGGAAAAGAAATGCTAATTTAAGATAAAGATGTGAAACTATTAACTTACTAATTATAAAAATTAAGATCTACTTGATATCTGTATACTGATTTCTATTGAAATATAAATATTATACTTTTTTTGTATATTAAGGTCTTTTAGCTTTTAATAAAATATAAAAACTACTATAAAATATCTTCTAAGAATTGACTTTTTTTAGAATATAAAATAAAGAAATGTATAACTTTCTATTTCACAAGCCTGTATTTTGCAAGCTTGTATTTTAAAAGCCTATATTTTACAAGTGTAAGTATATTTTGCAAGTACAGGTATATTTTGCAAGTGCTAAAGCCTATGTTTTGCAAGTGCCAAAGCCTGTATTTTGCAAGCCTATGTTTTACAAGCCTGTATTTTGCAAGTGCTAAAGCCTGTATTTTACAAGTAGTGTCAAAGTCTATATTTTGCAGGCTTGGGTCTAGGACTATATAGATCCAGTTTCTAACATTTTATTTCCTAGCAGAAAAACATTATGCTAGAGAAGAAGAGTTCTAGGGTGAAATTTTGTTTAATTATAGCTTTACATACTAAGGCAAAGTTGACTATAATAAACTAGAAGCTAAAAGAGTAGAAATTGTCAAACAGCTTTAAAACTACATTGTTATCATTATTGTAATAGAGAAAAGTATAATAAAACTTATTCTCATTCTTTTAATTAAAATATAGCTTCTTATATATTTTTTATTACACTATATTTTATACTTTTTTTTTTAAATAAATTTTACTTTATTTTAGGTTAAAATATATAAAAGTAAGAAAACAAAGTATAAAATTAATAAAGAAGAGAGCTAGAAGGTTTTAATTATATAAAGGAGAATATTGAATATGTTATTCAATATTTTATAAAACTTATATATTAAGTATTATACATTGTTACAAAGAGAATTTTTATTATATAAGATTATAGTTATTGTGATAGCCGACCCTTGACTTAACTGATTTTCATGAACTTTGTATAATACTTGATTTAAGAGTTACTGTAATGTTCTATACCCTTCCATTTCTAGTTAGTGTCGTTTTTAGTAAGCAATCTCACTGCCAGCGATGAATGTAGTTTTTAGCGACCGATCTCATTTTTATTGATGAAATATTATTTACAGTTATCGAGTCATACTTGTAGTAAAGTCTTTATTATTTTGTTCATTTAGTTCTAGCAAATTTGTATAAATACCCTCTCTATTTCTATCCAAATAAAATTAGTTTGCACAGAGTCTTGGAATATCTCAATATCAGTCATAGTAAAGTCTGAAGAGCACAGCATGAAGCTGTAGTAAGGGTATGCAAAGGGAGATATCATGTCTGATACTCTGAGCATTCTCAACAAACAAACAAACAAATGAATAAATAAATGAACAAACAGATGAATGACCAGTTATTAGTACATTTATCACATTATATAATCTCAATAATATTAAGATCCTTAGTATTATTAAGACTTTTAGTATTATTAAGATCTGTAATATTATTATAACTTAAAATAATATTTCAACCTGATATATTATTTCACTACTCAATTATATTTTAATCTAATATATTATTTTATCTTAGCTAATCAATTTATATCAGGAGTTTTGAGCAGCCATCTATATGATACTTCCTTCAATTTGTATAAATACTCCTCTTGCAATTATCAAAAAAAATTTGGACTATAACAAGCTAAAAAAGCTTCTTATAGATAACTTAAAGAATGGATAAGACCTTTAAGTAGGCTCTATAAGCTTTAGTCAGAGTAATTTTAGTACAAGATGATAAAGATAGAGAACATATGATTGCTTATGCAGGATAAGCTACCTACGAAGTAGAATCTTCTTATAGAGCTACTCAGTTAGAATATGTAGCAGTTATTAGAAAGTAGTTCACCTTAATAATGGACTACTCAGCTCTCAAATAGCTCTGGAATAAACTGAATCTGATAGGATTGTATATATGATGGTTAGCTATATTACAGAAGTATAACTTTACAATGCAATATGAAAAAGAATAGAATTATTAGAATGTAGATATCCTCTTACACCTACCTTAATTTATCTGAGATTGACACTCCAAACTAAAAAGAATATATCTACCTAATAGACACTAACCTCTACAATAAATATTTGGATTACCTTAGTAATCTAACCTTTACTAGGATAATGAATAATAATGATTAACAGCTTATCTAAACCATGGTACTAAACTAATTTATTAAGAATAATATACTTTACCAATGATATAGAGAATAGATATAACTTGTAGTTCCTAAATACAAAAAGCAGATAGTACAATGGGTTACCAAAAGTATCCATCTACCTATAAAACAGTCACTTCCGAAATTTTTTTTTGACGATAAAATTAAGATAAATATTACTCTTTGAGTATGATAAGATATATGAGTATAACAAAGATAATAGTTTAAATAAAAATAAATAAAGATATCTGTATATAATTAATTATATTTGCAAAAAAAAAAAAAAAAAAAATATTTAATA
>RBNK01001190.1:0-17030 GCA_003990785.1 Endogone sp. FLAS-F59071 | reverse complement strand
TTTTGTATTATATAAGAATATATTTCAGAGGTTAAGAGCTTGCATTTATGAGTTTTCTTTATTTGCTTTATTTATGAGCTTTCTTTATTTACTTCATTTATAAGCTCTCTTTATTTACTTTATTTATTTACTTGCTTGCTTGTTTGCTTTATTTACTTTATTTGCTTTATTTGTTTACTTGCTAGAGTACAATTTTTTTTTTTATAATAAATAATATTATTATATAAGATAATGTTATTGATATAAGATAATATTATTGATATAATATAATATTATTTATATAAGATTATTTTATATAAATAATATTATTTTATATAAATTATATTATATTATATATAAGATTTATTTATACTTATAAACTTAGTTTTATTAATAAAAATATCTTTTATTTATATCTATTAAGATTATATCTAAAAAATATATTTATATTAATAGGTTCTATTATATTAGGAAAATATTTTTAGTTTATAATCTATAACTAGCATCTATGCTTATAGGCTATTCTAGTTTGTTCTAAGATAGTTTACAGTTTATAATAATGTTTTAAGATAGTTCACAATTTACAATATTGTTCTAAAGGTATTTTGAAGTAGTTTATAGCTATTTTGATAAGTTTACTAAAAATAGTTTATAGTCTATAACTAGTATCTATATTTATAACTATTTTGTTTATAGCTTTTAGTAAAATAATCTATGGACTAGTTAAATATTTTCTTAATATAGTTATGATTTTAGACTCTGAAGTCTTAGTACTTTTGTAAATATATAGAAGAGAAGTAAGATCTTTAGCTCTTAAAGAGATCTTAAGTATATACTGCTATTGAACTAAAGTTTATTAAATAAAGAATTAAAGAAGTATTTATATATTTAGAGAATAGTACTATACAGATAGCTGCTTAGATTAATCTCTAATTTATAAGTAATATATAAAAAGAAAATATCTTAATAAGTAATACCTCAATAAACAATATCTTAATAAGTAATACCTTATTAAGTGTTTCTAAAAATATAAAGTTTTACAAAAAAAAAAGTTTCAGTTCTTGCATGAGAAATATTTCTAAGAGAGGAAATTTCTCAAAGGGCAGATACTGCAGTATAATTGCTATAATCTTATATTATTTAACTGCTCAAATAGAGATTAAAGAAGTAAAGAAATAACCTTGAGCTAAAACAAAGAACTAATTTTGTAGACAAACAAAGCAAAAGTCTTTAGGCCTAGTGTCCCAGTGACGCCAAATGTTCACTTTGTCTGATTTTGTTACAGCACGCCCCATTTTATCAGCTGTCAATATCCCAACACTACCTTATTTAGGTTTTTAAGTGACGTCATGCCGTTTTAGGCAGTATGCCCATTTCCTGCGTCTTCTATAAAGTTCACTCAATCACACGATTGACAACAGTGTAAAGAAAAACACAGAGAATGGACCCTAACGGCGAGGAACAGGATTTTTCGCAAATCCCTATCAAAGAAAGACTGGACCACAAGGTGCTCTACTCTTTTCATTACTCACATCGTTGAATCTTCTGAATGAGGTTATTAAAATGCACTAGAATCAAACACAGAAAGCGTATACCGTCGGAATCCGTACATCATTGCAATATCCCAGCTTGTATGCTTAGCGCTCATTTTTGTGCCCCAACGCAGGTCTGGAAAGCGCGTGTTTCTGCCTACGAAGAACTCGCCAAAAAGTTCCGCATTGCAGATCCTGCCGATTGGCGAGAATTAACACAATATGAAGGCTACTTGAAAAAGATGGCTGTCGACGCAAACGCGGTGGCACAAGAGTCGGCACTTTTTACAATAATAAACTACATCGATAACGCGCCGAATGCAGAGAAGTGAGTTGTTTTCAGCTGCAATTCGCTTAAGTCGCTCACAGTTGTATCTAAGCCTTGCTCAATTGGTTATCATCCAGGACACGTGAAACCCTCATCCCAGTCATCGTTGAAAAATGCTTCGGTTCGACTCGTGCCGGAACCAAATCGAAATCTGTAGAGGTTATCCTCCTGTACATCGAAATTGACGTCGCTGACCCGGTCGTGGTAAGTTGTGCGCATTTTGTTTACTTGGATCGGAAAAGATGACCGTGTCTTCACCATTGATGGGGTATCGTACATCGTGACTTATAAAGACGGCGACCCCTTTTCATGTATTTTATCTGTTAGGAATTGGTACTACCTGGATTGGACGCAAAACAGCCCAAATTGGTTGCACAGACAGTTTTTACACTGAAGGAAATAGTTAGGCGGGTGGCAATTTTTTGCGTCTTAAGTTTTGATATAGCTTGTCAGATTGGTTCCTGTGGTTGCATCCTGGCAAACCACAAGCAAGAGATGTATATGTATCATTAATACTCATTAATATTCACACATCTTAATAGACTATACGGTCTCAAAGTTGTTAACCCGAAGCCCATTCTAAAACGTCTAACTCAGCTATTTGGTCACGTTGACAAGAATGTGCGCGCGGAGGTTAGTTTACTTTTAACGTTACATCCTGAAAGATTGGTGGCGGTTACGGAACGAGCAGCATGCTGGAACGCTGAAGAAATGGGGGAAATCCTTGGAAGTGTGGTTGGGCAAGTATTGACGCATAGTTATGCAAATATTTTTTCTTACAGTCGACGGGACTCTCCTTGGAGATATATCGGTGGCTTGGCACCGCGATGAGTATTTATCTATCTGAACTGAAACCTGTTCAGGTATGTATATGCTTGAATATAGGCTTGAATAGAAGTTAATATATTGAAATCCTCTTTAGTTCGCTGGTGTAGATCTTGAGGACATTACCCAGGTTGTTTTTCAATGCATGTAGTCAGTAAAATTAATGCTCCATATGTGTCTTCTTTCAACCAGGTAAAAGAACTGGAAGAAGGTTTCGCAAAACTTCCGGCAGAAAAACCAATCGCCACACGATTATTAAGGTCAATGGCGGCGGCAGCTGAGGTGGAACAGGGTAATTTATATTGATCTTACAAACAGTAGTTGGCGACGCCATATACGAATTAGAAAAATCTGGCTTGTGTAGTTTATAAGACGTTATTATCACGCTACAAAGATTAATTTATTTCGCTGAACAAATGCGGGCAAACTTACAGAAGCAGCCGTGACTGAGGAAGAATCGGTGGACGCATTCGATTTGGCGGAGCCGGTGGATATATTAGCAAAAATGGACAAGGAGTTCTTCACACAAATTGTAAGTAGAACTGTTATTCACTCTTTTGCCCATTTCTGTTCCGTTTGCTTTTTCAATAGTGTGGTATTATGTCCTGGCTAATAGGTAATACACCAACCTTATTGGCTACTTGCAATTACCAAATAGACTGCAACAAAATGGCAAGTTCGAAAAGAAGCTCTTGATAACTTGTTAGCGGTTTTGAAGACACCAAGGATCGCGGATGGGAATTACCAGGATTTGGTAGGGGCATTAGCGAAAGTAAGTTTGGCGGGGGTTTTTTTTCCTCGAAGCTTGACCATAAGGCACATATTATATAGCGTGGTGCTGCATACGATGAAGTGAAAGGAGTAACGGGCGAATATATTCGTGCTGTGTGATAGATAAGAGTGGGGCCTTTTCCTTTGACTGACAGCTATTTGATTGCAATGAACTCTTAACATAGCGCATGACTGACGCGAACATTGTCTGCATGACGACGGCGGCAAATTGCATCGAAGCGTTGGCATTAGGAATGCGTAACGCATTCGGAAAGTACAAGCCCGTGGTAAGAATTCTGGAGTATATATTATAATTGATGCATAATACAAAGCCTTCGCGACATTTAGTTATAAGCGTGCGTGTGTTGCTTTCGACATTGAATTAAAATCTTCAGGTGACCGGTCCGATGATTGAGAAACTGAAGGAGAGGAAGCAAACAGTTGTGGAGGCACTTATGGGTGCGCTTGCTGCTACTTTTGAGTCCGTGAGTGATAAGACTAATTTTCGTGAATTTGCGTTGAAATCGAGCTCTTAATATTCATCATGTTCCGACACTCTGCGAACTCTCTTACTAGGTCTCGATTGCTGATATCATGGAAGATGTCACAGCAGGCACAGCACATAAGAATCCCCAGGTCCGCGCAGAGACCGTTAAACTCATCACGCGGCGACTCAAAACTATTCGTGAACCTCCAAATCGAACTGAAATTAAAACGTTAACTGAGATGATGCTCAAGACGTACGAAGACGGTGACGCTGCGGTACGCGAAGCATCAGCGGAAGGACTCGGAACATTGATGAAATGCGTAGGCGAAAAGGCAATGCTTCAGTACCTTGAAAAATTGGACGATATCAAGACGGCAAAAATGAAGGAATTCTTCGAAAAGGCAGAGGTGAAAGCAAAACCAGCGACAGCAGCCAAAAAGCCGCCTCCTCCAGCTGCGGCACCCCGAACGACTAAACCAAAATCGGTAGTAAGTTCTTGCTGATATGGATTGAACATGGGCTTTGTTATTTATTCACCAAATAATGATTTAAGAAACGTGTATGAATTACATTTAAGAACTAATCGGATGACTTTAATTGATTATGGTCTGTATTTAACTAGAAACCACCACCTTCAGAAGACTCTCTTAACGAAAGCCCGCCTACTGAACCGGCAGCTCCTAAGCGTAAAGCACCTACTAAGCCGCCTGCAGTGAGTGTGGATACATACAAATATTTTCGATGCCAACTGATTTTCCCATCTGCTGCTTTCCATCATTCATTTTGTATTACATCGTGTTTAATGATACACTAATCACTCCTTCCCTCCCTCCCTCCCTGAAAACCATATCTTAGAAACAGTCGGCAGCTCCAGCTGCAGCTGCAGCGCCCAAGAAATCCGCACCGCCTCCTTCTTCCAAAAAGAAGCCCTCTCCTGACGAGCCATTACGATACAAATTCACCCCAGAAGATGCAGAGGAACGCGCCCCTGAACATATCCCAGCGGATATACTGACGCAATTGGCGGACAGCGCATGGAAGACAAGGCTAGCGGGTAATCCAAAAGGCCATTGTGATTTATTAGTCATGACACTGTTAATTACCTTCCTAAATGTTACTCATAATTATATGGCTTAGGCATCGAAGCGCTATATTCTAAATATGAGGATAGTGACATTAATGATATCGAAGCTGAAATTGTGGTTCGGATGCTTGGCAAGAAGCCTGGTTGGAAGGATTCTAATTTTCAGGTATGTTGTTATTCTGTCATTTCGCACTAGAAAAGTTGTTGCTCAGTCGAATAGGAAATGTCAGCGATTGCTGAGGCTATGAATACTTGATATTGTCTTCTATCGTAGGTTTTAGCTAAGGTATTTGCAGTATGTCAGTTGCTGGCGTCTGAATGCCCAACATTTTCGAATTCTAGTGCTGCATTGGCGATCCCAGGTGAGTCACGTTGTTTGCAAGGATGCGATCAATTATGAACATAATACCGACGTATATATAGCTTTTCCCTCTGTTCACCTTGTAAAGGTTGTGTGGAAAAACTTGGTGACCTCAAGTTGAAGAAGGCTGCCGGCGATTGTTTAACAGCGTTTGTCGAGAAGACATCATTGCAGTTTGTTTTCAGCCAATGTGAGTTGGTTTGGAAGAGTCTTATTTGCTCCTTACAGTCATTGGGTTTCCATACCTGTTCCCCCTATCCTATTCCTCGATATCTCGACACTAAGCATCCTATTGGAAGCCTTCCGTTTGTCCCACTTCTTCTCCTTTCCTCCCCCATCCCTTCTCCTTTCCTTTCCTTTCCTTTCCGGGTACAGATGTACCCTCTTTCCTCATATAAATTATTATTGAACCTTACTTTGTTGATTTCACCTTTGCTTATATAATTCCGTCCGTCGTTTTTGGTTAATATTCAGCATATGAGCCATGGAAAAAGCAGAAGGCGCCCAAAGCTCTTGCCGACTCTTTGACTTGGATTCACGCAACATTGATGGAGTTTGGTATAACAGGTTTGCAAGTCCGTGAACTGATCGATTTTATCAAATTCTGCTTGGCAAGCTCCAATGCTGCTGTGCGCACGAATGCTGTCACTGTACTCGGAGTACTGCGTTTGTACATCGGACCAGGTAACTATTTTTTGGTGATTGTTAGTGGTAGGGAGATGGGAAGAAAGCTTCACTTAGGAGGTATTAATCCGTTTTCCCTGTTTGCGAGATAGAAGTGAAATCTTTCGTCCAAGATGTGAATCCAACACTGCTGGCCACTATCGAAGCTGAGTTTGCGAAGGTCGCAGATATGGAGCCACCAAAACCGCCAAAGGCATCGGTAAGCCTATTTGTCAAAGAGACACACAAACAATCTATTGAACAGGCGGGCGAAGGATAGGTGTCAAAGTCCTATTGATAAAATGTTTTAACTCAACGTCTAAAATTGGTCGATTTTCTGTAGGCAACTTCAGCGACAGGTGATGAAGCGTTGGAAGACCTATTTCCCCGAGTGGATATTGGTTCTCAGTTGAACTCCAAGTTGCTTGAGGTTTGATATATTCATTTGCATTTTTCTGGTGGTATGAGGGGAGAGGGGGGCTTGTGTGGGTAATCAAATAGACGAGTGGAACAATATAGTTCATCGGTTTACATGATAGGAATGCAACGACGCGAACTGGAAGGTTCGAAAGGAAGGTCTGGAAAAGGTGATTGGTATCATTGAAGCTGCTAACAAGAGGATCAAGCCCAATTTAGGTATGACATAGTTTGCTTGACTGACAAAACGCTATGGTGCCTCTGTGGTATACTCACACGGTTCGTTTTTATTATTAGGCGATTTCGTGACCACCCTAAAATCCCGATTAGCTGATAAGAACCAGAATTTACGAACGATGGCTCTCGAAATCACGGGAACCTTGGCTGTAGCCATGGGCAAACCCTTTGACAAATACGTCAAGGTCGTTACCGGTCCTGTAGTCAACGTTTTGACCGACAGCAAAGCAGATCTTCGTACAGCTGGTATAGCTACATTAGAGAGCATCCGAAAAGTTTGTGGCCTGGAACCCATGGTTTCCGCAATCGCCACCAGTCTGCCGACCGACTCAGCCGTGCTGCGTAAGGATCTTCTAACATGGCTTGCGGAAAGTCTTAAGGATGACATACCGACCAATTTGGATCTATCTCCATTAGTACCGCCCATACTAACATGCTTGCAGGACCGCAGTGCTGATGTTAGGAAAGCTGGGCAGTCAACTCTCCCAGGGCTTATCACTAATGTTGGCTATGACCACATAATGCAAAAAATTGGCGATCTCAAACCTTCATCCAGGCAATCCGTTATGCCTATGCTTGAGGCTGCGCGAAGTCTCGCTGCTCCGGCGAAACCAATACTAAAGCAGGAGGATGAAACTAAAGAATCACAACCGAAGCTCAAATCCAAGGCAGTGTCCAACAAACGTAACCCTCCGACGGCATCAAACACGAAGTCAACACCCGTGGCGCCCAGCCAAGAAGCAAGCGATCGAGCAAGCGATCGGGCAGCTCCGATCTTATCCTCAGACAACCGCGCTAAGCAGGCCAGAGCCAAGAAAGATTCCAGTATTGGAAAATGGACCTTCGAAGTACCTCGACCAGACTTGCTTGAGCACTTGTCCATGCAGATGGAGAACAATTTCAGTTCAGAGGTTCGGGCACTCCTCTTCAGCACTGGCAACCATGCTGATAAGGATTACCTTAATGCGGTTACGATTCTTGATGATTGTATTGCTTCTCCAGAACTGTCACACGATAAATATGGTGTTGATTACACTGATATGAAAGCACGCTATGTTGCCAATGCTGATATAGTGCTAAAATATCTGACGCTGCGATTTTTCGACACCGGTACGACCATGATGATAAAATGCCTCGACCTTTTGGAGCATCTGGTGGCTGTACTGGATGAAGAGAGTTATCATTTGACGGAATACGAAGCCTCGGCCTTTCTACCTTTCTTTATCAATAAGGTACAATTGTGATTTTTTGATTTTTTGATTTGATTTTTGATATTTTTTTTTTTTTTTTTTTTTTTTTTTTTTTTTTTTTTTTTTTTTTTTTTTTTTTTTCGTGATCCCTATTGAAATCCGATATATTTCATGAATCCCTTCACCTATCGTACAGGTTGGAGACCCCAAGGAGGGAATGAGAACAAGGATCAGAGGCATAATGAAGTCCCTAACAAGGATTTACCCAGCCAGTAAAATGTTTAATTACATTTTGGATGCGATTTCAGCTTCAAAGAACGCGCGGACACGATCAGAGTGTCTTGAAGAGCTTGGGGCTTTGATTCAACGCAATGGCATTTCGGTAATGCTTCCAAACAAGGCGCTACCGGCGATTGCAGCGAATATTGGAGATCGCGACGCGAATGTCCGGAGCGCTGCTCTTGGGGCAATTTCTCAAGCTTATATGCTGGTTGGAGATCCTGTCTATAAGCATGTTGGTCCGCTATCGGACAAGGACAAGAGTATGCTGGATGAGAGACTAAGGAGAGTCAAGCCACCAACACCAACTGCACCTCCTAAGCCTGAACAAGAAGAGGATGATGAGCCAGAAATTTTTGATCGCGTTCCTCCTGGGATGCAGAAATCTCGATTACAATTTCAACGTTTTGAACCTAACAAAGCCTCCGAGCCAGTGCGTCGGTCACAACCTGTGGACGAATATGAAAATACCAAACAAGATTTTAGCCTAGAACTCGATAAGTTGGACCTTCCTCAACCATCCAACATTAATCCTGAGGTTCCGTTTGCTTTGACACAACCTCCAGCTTTATCTGCGCCGACACCACAGCGTGTTCTCGGACAATCGGACCGTAAGGATTATATGATGGATTATATTGTGACACAAATTACGAGTGGTGACGCCTATCAAAGTATTGACGCTCTCAAACAGCTGGACAAATATCTGAACTCAGTGCCAGATATTGTTTTGCCACACGTCGATTCTCTTGTGAACGCCATGACTTTGCAGGTGCGGCTTGCTTATACGGCGCTTGACACGCGTTCTCCGTCGTTGACGAGATTGTGCAAGCATTTAGTGAACGCTATTGTTCTACTATTCGCAAGTCGCGAGCTGGCAATGGCCGTATCTCAAGATTCCTTACACCAATTACTCCAGGAGCTGGCTCACCGACTTCTAGATCAGAATATGCTTGCACTTGAGCCAGGTCCTCAACTATCAAAGGCTTTAAATGTGGCCATGGTGAAAGTGTTAGAAAACAGTAACCGCAACGCAACGGTCAGGTATGCTTGTTATTTACCGATTGCACTCGTGGCTCTTATCTATTTGTATGCATATTATCATTTGTGACTAATATTACATTGTAAAATCATATTTATATTGGCGTCATCATCCTGCCATGATGATATTAATTAGTGCGCTACTCCTTATTCTCGAGAAATGTTCGTCGAATCTGAGAAACTTAGAAGGACCTGTTGCGAGTGCCCAAGCTAAATTCACAGAGTTGATAATGAAATGTCTTTGGAAACTTGCCAAGACCATTCAGGAGAACTTGCGTGCTGAAGCATTGAATCCGAGCCAACTTCTCCTTGCAATCAACAACTTCTTTATCGCCACGCCACCTTCAGAATGGAAACGTAGGGCAATCGATAAGGTGCCGCTTGGGGAAATGCCACTGCGCACTGTGAAGACGCTGCTATTGGAGCTTGTAAATGGCCTCGGCGACGATGTATTCAATAAATTGGATCTGATACAGGATCCTCAAAGAAGCTGTGTATATCCGTATCTGCATCACATGCTAGAAGCCTGCAAGAAGAAGGATAAAACTCATTCACAATCGTTCGGAGAGGAGCCACGGGCTCAATCCAGAGGAATAGCCAGCCGTCCATCTTCAACTTCATCATTGCATTCAAATGGATCCACGTTCGCATCTGAAGCCATCTCTTTGAGAGATTATGTCAACGGTGTTGACAGGGAATCCAGCGTTGGTGCACTTTCGAGGAATGCTAGCATCGGCGACTTATCACCGTCACTCGCTCAACGAGCAAACGGTCATGATACTGTGAATAATGACACCAGGGTATTATCTGACACTGAAATGAACAACCTTCTGACCCAAATATTTGTCAAGATTGGCACGCGAGAACAAACAAAGCAGGTGAACTATTGTTATTCCGTATTAGTGTTACATAGACTACCTGGCGATTCTCATGGTGAGATCTTTGTCTTATTAGGGTATCTACGAACTATACGAGTTTCAGAAGAAACATCCTGGCGTGGAGGTAAAAGTGAATGCTCATCTCGCGCAAACGGGTACGTATTTTCAAAGCTACATTCGGCGCGGCCTATCTAATTTGGCTACTGAAGACGTCAATGGTGCCAAAGGAAACGGAAACACTTCGCCAACCCAAAGTACCACATTGTTGAAAGGTGCGACTCGTATAAATCCAAAATGTAAGTTCGTTATCGTTCCCGGCTAACCTATTTTAACCTATTTGCAGAAGAAAAGTTGGAGTCAATCCCACCAATACCTACAGCATTCTCGTCAGTTCCAACATTATCAGCAATGGCAGCAAAATCTGGTGAGTTTTCCTTTGATTGACGAATGCATATTTTGCAGTCACCCCGCGCGCCTCGTCTATTATTTCCTCCCACCAATGCGTGAATAATAAAAAAAAACCCCCGAACAAATATTTTCTTCAGAGCATACAGGAGAGAAAACTGAAACATACAAGCAAAAGCTGCTCCGTCTGCAGCAGAGATTTGGGTACAAGACAGATTTGGTATGCACGTTTCCCCTTCTTCAAATCATCGGCATACCGAGCAACGCTCACATTCTCAAATGGTAAAAACTATACACAGATCGATAGCCCGGATGAGTTGAATCTGGAAGCGTCCTTCTCGGGAAGGCGGTCCTCCGTGACTTCGGAAGTAAGTTGATTGTATGATAATGCCACATGATTAACTGCAATCGAGACTCATTTTGTTATCTTAAATTAGGACGGTAATCCACAACGAGCCGGAGAATTTGAGCGGGCACAGACTGTCTCGGCGCTCAAAGAACGGTTAGCACGCATGAAAAGTAGCGCACATGGATATGGAACATCGGATTCGTAATCACTTAAGAGAGGAACGCTTCTGTCGCCAAACACCAATTGTGCATGGAATCTCATTCTTTTTTCGCGAAAGTTTATCTACATATTTTTGCTATTTCCATATTTCTCCATATTTGATCATTGTTGTAAAGAATTTTGTATGTAATTGCTGTGTTAGTGATTAATTGTAGAAATAATTACAAGAGTTGGCGCTAATCAGTTAAGACAAATTCACCGATCAAGAAACAAATTCTCTGCTTATGAATATTCTTGCTCGACATTCTGATTCATTGAGTATACTTGCTTACGATAAAGCGTGCCCAATGCCGGTCACTCTCACGTAAAAAACGAGTAGTATTTTGTGTGAGCGAGCGGTTTATAACCCACGTGAGGTTGGTCTTTGACTTCACGAACGGATATTTTCTCATCTCTTGATTGTTGAGTTTATTTCTAACCGGAGAGAAAGTGAAAGCCACTCGTTTTAATAATTTATATAAAGATATGTATTTTCCCGTAACGAAAGAAACAAGAAAGCCAATTAATATTTGTCAATATTTAATTTAAATACAATTAATTAATTATAATAATATTATTCAAGCTACTTTTTGCCAAATATAGTAGATATACTTCCTAACTTTAAAAGTCTCGATGCGAAATTACATTCAGTTGCGTACAAAAAGTATACCATGTAATCCCAATCGAAAGAAATCAAACACGATTCTACGATACATATGTTGATATTGACTAATCTTAATTTTATGTAAACTTTTGCTTAGGGCCATTTTACGGGGGGCCAATTGCGAAGAATAATAGCAGATTCTCAAGTATTCTTTAGCTTCTTTCTGGTGTTAATTATGGAATCTACAAAATCCTTCCAGAAGAACAGGAAAGTCGTGAGATTCTTTCTACCCTTAATCCTGTTACACGCTTTGCAATAAAGCATTAAGCATTTGGTGTTGATTTGCACGACAGTGCTCCGGATTACTTTAAGATGTGATGCAAATAATAATCTCATCAGTTTCAAAATATTACCGAGATTAGAGAATGCCCGTTTTAGCGTTTTAGGGGCTGCATAGCCGGTTTGGCGGTTTTGGGAAATGCGATATCTCTTTTCCGGAAGTGTTGCTGATCATTAACACAACAAGCACCAATAGGAAGCCGGTTACGGGTCGGAGAATCAATGGTCGCCCAATAGTCTCACAATACCCAGGCAGTGACGGAGCACAGAGTTTTTGATAGCTCAAATTCTATTTTCTGCTTTGCCTGCTTTATTTAAAAAAGAACTCCCGTTCGTCTGTCATTTACTCCGTTTTGCGATTTGTCGTAGACAACCAAAAGAAAAAGAAAAAAAAAAAAAGAGAACTGACTCGTCCTCTTCTCAACGGGTGTCCTTTCCCTTCGTTTGCTCCTTTCCCTTGGTAAGGTCTTGGTCCAAAAGCACTGCTTTCTCCCGACCTCCCGACTCTATAAATTTACGTCTTTTATCACAACAGGTATACACCTTAATAATACAACCTCTCTTGATTAGCTCGAGAGTTTCTGTCGCTCGTTGACCACCATGTCTGAAGAGGAAGAACTTTTCTCGGTAGAAGAAGTGATAACTGGCGAGACTCAGATTGTGACCGTAGAAGAAGTGAGGACCACCAGTGAACCACAAGTGGTGACGACCACCAGTGAAACAAAAGTTGTGACGACCCAAGAATCTATTCAAGAAAAGAAAGTGAATGCAGAACTCAATGAAGTGCATACTAGCGTGCATATCAGTGAGAGGCCCTCTGAGAAGAAGTCTCTGGAGGTTGAGGAGACAGTGCATAAGTCCCACGAAGATGAGATTTCCCCAGAGCTCGAGGAGTTATTACACACTGACCCCGTCAAAGGACTGAATCAGCAGGAGATCGCCGAACGTCTCGCCAAATTTGGGCGCAACGAGCTGGCCGAGGTGAAACGGAACGCCCTACTTCACTTCTTGTCTTTCTGTACGTATCAAACCGAGTTTACGTGTTATTTGTGTACACTAGGTGTGTGACCTTTGATAACTTTGAGAAATTCCAATTCCCTGTTAGTTACCGGTGCCATTGCCTACCTGATCGAAATTGCCTGGATTTTGTCGGCCGTCACTCAGGATTGGATCAACTTTGGTATCATCGGTGGCCTTTTGCTCATCAACGCTTTGATTGGTTACGTCGAAGAAGCTAAGGCCGAGTCGGCTTTGGACGCCCTTAAGCAAACTCTTGCCTTAAAGACTCGCTGTTGGCGTGACGGTCAGCTTATCGAGGTGGAGGCTGCCGAGCTTGTACCTGGGGACGTCATTGTTCTTCGACTTGGTGACATCATCCCTGCTGATGCTCGTCTACTCGGTATCGGTGTCACCGGTGAGGCAACCGAGGGTGATCTCCAAGTCGATCAGTCTGCATTGACAGGTGAATCTCTCCCTGTCTCCCGCAGGAAGGGCCATACTGTGTATTCCTCGTCCGTCGTCAAGCAGGGTCAGCAGCTTGCTGTCGTTACCAAGACTGGTGTAAATACTTTCATTGGTCGTGCCGCAAACCTGATCTCCATCACTGTTGATGAGGGCCACTTCCAAAAAATTGTCAATCAAATCGGCAATTTCTTGATCTACATCACGGTCGTATTGGTCGTCATCATCTTCATCGATAGTATCGTCAAGGCTAAGCTCACTTATGGAACTGTCACGGGTGACGACGTTCTCCAATCCCTTAAAGAGGTTCTCGTGCTCACCGTCGCTGCGTAAGTACCCCGTTGCGGTTGTTTTCCTGATGGTGGACGGATTAATTTTGAATTTCTCACCTCACCCCACGCCAATAATTCTCACGCATGTCAAATGATTTTCACAGTATTCCTGTCGGCCTGCCCACCGTTTTGTCCGTTACCATGGCTGTGGGAGCCAAGCAACTGTCGCAGAAGAAGGTCATTGTCAAACGTCTTACTGCTGTCGAGGAGATGGCCTCCGTCTCTGTCCTCTGCTCGGACAAGACTGGTACACTCACTCTTAACGAGCTCACTTTTGACGAGCCTTATCTTGCCGCTGGTTTCTCTGCCGAAGACATCCTTCTTTATTCCTATCTTGCCGCGGAACCCGGTGCCAACGATGCCATCGAAAGCGCTGTTCGCCGTGCTGCTGAAGATACCCTCGAAATTTTGAAAAACCGTGAGGACAAGCATAGTGTTCCTGGATATAAAGTTACTTCCTTCCTGCCCTTCAATCCTGCCACTAAGATGACCCAGGCTACTGTTGCCAAGCTTCAAACCGAGGAAGTCTTTAAGGTTGCCAAGGGTGCCCCCCAAGTTATCATCCGCCTCGTTGGTGGTGATGATGATGCTGTCCGTGCTGTTAACGCCCTTGCTAAGCGTGGCCTTCGTGCCTTGGGCGTAGCTCGTACTGTCTCTGGCAATCTCGATAAATACGTACTCGTTGGTATGATCGCCCTTTTGGATCCTCCGCGCCCTGATTCCGGGTCTACCATTCGCGAATGCAACCAACTCGGTGTTGATGTCAAGATGATTACCGGCGACCAGCTTATCATTGCTAAAGAAGTTGCTTATCGTCTTGGCATGGGTCGTGTTATTCTTGATGCCAACCATCTGGTCGATCCCAACAAGTCTGAAGAGGAGGTTACCGAGCATTGCCAGCGTGCCGACGGCTTCGCACAGGTTATTCCAGAACACAAATACCGTGTCGTTGAGCTCCTGCAGAAGAAGGGTCTTTTGGTTGGTATGACCGGCGATGGTGTCAATGATGCTCCGGCTCTGAAAAAGGCCAACGTCGGTATCGCTGTCCACGGCTGTACAGATGCTGCCCGATCTGCCGCTGATATCGTCTTGCTCGCGCCCGGTCTGTCTACCATTACGGACGGCATCAAGACTTCCCGTGCCATCTTCCAGCGCATGCGTTCGTACGCTCTTTATCGTATCACCTCTACGGTCCATTTCTTGATCTTCTTCTTCATCGTGACCCTCGCCGAGAACTGGCAGATGCCAGCTATTTTGCTTATTCTCATCTGTGTGCTCAACGATGCCGCCACTCTCGTTATCTCGGTCGATAATACCCAAATATCTCCTAAGCCTGGTATGAAGATACTCTGGTGCTTCTTGCTCAAATGAAAAACAGCTCTTGACTTTATTTCTCCGTCATCAAAACCAACACTAATTTCCATTCTATCACGTCTTTTCTTTCCTTCTATTTATTTATTCAAATCTTTAGATAAATGGAGGTGAGTGTCGATTTCTTTTTTCTTTTCCTTTTCTTCCTATCCTGCACTTCTTTTCTCCTTTCATTCTCATTCATTCCAATTTATTCATCAAAATACAGGCTTGGCCAGCTGATCACTATGTCAATTACTCTTGCATGCTTTTTGACTGGCATGTCATTCGCGCACTATTTCGTGGCCAAGAACGTTTTCCACGTAGACAAATATCAATTGAACACGATCATGTATCTTCATATCTCTTCTTGCCCGTAAGTAATCTCCATTTGACCTTGCGAACTCTTTTGGAAGTATCATTAGATTGTGTATCCCTTACTAACCGTCTGATATTTTGCTGCTTTGTGTACATTTTCGCTAGTCACTTTGTTATTTTCTCGACGCGTGTTCCTGGCTATCTTTGGCAGAATATTCCCTCCATTCTCTTCATCACGGTTATCGTTGCCACTCAGGTAATGTGCATTTGGTAATATTATCCTGTTACTTGCAAAGTAAATAAGTTGTGTTAATATTCTCTCCCCTACCATCACAGGTCTTTGCGATGTTCATGTCAATTTACGGTCTCTTTGGTGAAGATGAAGGTATTGGTGCGATTGGTTGGCCATGGGGTATTTCCATCTTGGGCGTCTCCTTCGCATACACTTTCGTCCTGGACTTTATAAAGGTTCAGCTCTTTAGGTAAGTTGTAGATTATGAATTAATTTAATTGGCTGACTTGAATAACAATATATTGATCAAAAATTCATTCTTTTACGAAAGGTGGTGGTCTTTCGAGAATACTGTCAAAGTGTTCCCCACGGCTAAGCGTGTGGCTAAGCTCGAGGCCCGTAAAGCCATTGCCAAGGAGAAGAAGCGCATCTATAATAACTGGAAAAAAGCCCGCAGGGTTGTTCTTCTCTCTGCTGGCGTTGCCGCATTCCAACACGCCGTTGCCCAAAAGAAGGCGCAGATTGCATAAACCAAATCAAATGGAATCGCAATTTGTTCTCCAGATTATTGTTCTAACATTTTTAGAAATGAGCAACCCTCTTATTAAGCACGTCGATTGCATTTAATATGTAACCAATTTTACAAGAGATAATCCTTAAACAGCATGTTACGTGGGCGGTCGTATGTGCGTGTTCTGCCTTCTTTTTTGTCCGCTGAATATACCCTCAAACGTGCCAGTGCTGGCAGTTTTTTTGTTAAAGCAAGGTTTTCTTGTATCCAACTTATCAAGCTGTATGGAATGGCTTTACAGTATTAAATAAACTCTATCTTTTATAAATCGGTCAACAATACCTATATAAATGATTTATGGCCAATCATGGGAATTTGATGTTAGGATACATTTTTTTTTTTTTGAAGTCATCACATGTTTACTTCTATTACAGCTTTCGACCTTTCCACTGTCCGTGCTTATCATTGCGCTTGCTTTACGCAGGTTCGGACCTAACCGCAAGCCCAAATCTATATACGCCATGCAAGAAAGGGGGGCGTTTTCAATAGAGCCGATCTCAATCTTTCTCCCCCGCACAAAAATATTACATCATAAGGGGGAACTACCCTCCTTTACGCACTTATAGTATTGTCCGGGAACCGAGCCATTTGGGAAGTTGGAGGGCGCAAAAAAAAAAAAAAAAAAAAAGCGCGATAAGAGTCGATTGGAGGGGGATCAATTCCATTCTTCTGGAAAGCGCCTATTTTTTTTTTTATTTCTATTATTTTCGGTAACGACAAAGAAGCCTCCTTCCATCTTTCCATGAACGCCCATTGATAATGAAATACGGATTGGGAATCCTACCATACCTTAAAATTTTTA
>RBNK01001189.1:0-17065 GCA_003990785.1 Endogone sp. FLAS-F59071 | reverse complement strand
CATTTTTTACAAAATTTTCCCTGAGAATTATTACACAAGCGGGCTGGGATCCTTTCATAGTTGCCAATCAGAGCGAGAGCGTGCACGATAATTAGGATGACCAAACCGGGCAAAGCCTTTAATCAAAGTGTCAAATGATTGAGCTGCTATTTGATTACTAGATTTTTTTATACTCTAAGCCTTACTTCTTAATTTTTTACCTCGACAAGAAGTTTACTTTATACGTGTGTCGTTTCTTAGATACTTTCCTATCTATCCCGCTTAGTCTTCTCCTCCATATATCCAACCACGACCCCCCCCCCCGCTCATGCCCACTGTCCAATACTCTGATGCCGTCGGCAGTGGTGGCCCCGGTGAACGCGGCGGCAGCCTCCACCGTGGCCCGTCCGTGGGTCACGGTCTTCGCCGCGGCAAGACCCTCACGCGTCCTGAACGTTATCAGCAGCCCGCCCCTCTGCTGACCGGTGAGCAGACACACTCCACCGTCTGGGAACCCTGGCCGCTCTTTGCCAAACTTATCACCTTCTGGGCCCCGCCCCCGCTGCTTAGATATCTGGGCAAGTCGGATAAGGGTATGCAGCAGGCGTGGCGAGAAAAGATCACCTTGTGCTTTTTGATCGCGTTGTTGGGCGGTGCCGTCTCATTTTTGACCGTTGGGCTGAGTCTCACGCTGTGTCCACCAAGTGTCGCCGCAAACCAGGTGAATTATTTGGCTTACGGCGATGTCGGGAACTCTGGTTGGTATCTATACTTTCTGTTTTTCTTGAGATGGGAAGAAAGAACGTTGTGTTTTGAGTTTTGTGTGTAATGGGATTATGACTAGCAGGTGCAAAGCAAAACAAAAACAACAAAACAAGACAAACCAAACCAAACCAAACCAAACCAAACCAAACCAAACCAAAAAAAAACATATTTTTTTTTTTCCGACAATAGCTGGCATGTTAGGCATCCAAGGCTGGGCTTTCAACGTTTCGGCTTCAATACCGACCAAGAAAGTCAATTTTTACACCATCGCTCAGATCCCTGGCACGGACATTACCGATTATTTTGCAAACGTTGGTACTGGTATTGCCGCCTGCAACAATCCACAGGATATGGTCATCCTCAAGTACAGCGCTGTTACCTTCGATCCATGTGCCAACAAGGGCACGAGCAATACCACTTGCTCCCTCCTTCCCCTCACCCCAACAAACCTCCTACACTATAATCTCGTCAACACCACACAAAATATTGGCTACGACTGGGACCAGCTTGCAGACCCGCTACTCACTAACTGGCTCGTCATCGATGGCAACGTCCTCAATTTTGACCCTTACATGAATGCTTACCCCGACCCCATCCCCGGTGACGATCTCGACGCTACAATCCGCAATGTCCTCGCCAGTACCGCGGCCGGGGGCGGCAAGGACGCCACCAAGGCCTTCTTCCGACGCGATGACTTGAAGGCCTCCACCAACTGTATCACTCAAAAGTACTACGCCGGTCACCTCGACAAGTCCACCCCGGGTTGCTTTGCGGCCTCCCTCTTCCTCTACGTCTCCCTGGTCGTTATTCTTGGCATTGTCTTTTCTCGCTTCTTTGTTGCCCTCGTCTTTGCCTGGTTTATCTCCTGGAAGCTTTCTCGCACTCCAGCCCCGCTCCCAAAGGCCAAGCCCGCCCCTGGCCAACAGCAGCTCTCCCCGGACCAGCCTGCTGTTCCTCCAGCTTTGATCCAAAGGACTCCGCAGCACAATCAGATCGAACTTCATCACATGCGCCTCAACAGTAAGACCGCGCCCTGGGCCCCCCAGCGCGTAGACATGAGCTCATTTCCTGGAAACGCGGGGCTGGGACGACCGGGCGGACCCGAGATCGGACACGATCTCTTCACCCTCATGCTTGTCACATGTTATTCAGAGGGCGAGGCGTCCCTCCGGTGCACCATCGAATCACTCGCAAACACACAGTACCGAGACGACCGCAAGCTCCTGTTTGTCATCGCCGACGGGATGATTACCGGATCAGGAAATTCCATGTCAACACCAGACATTTGTGTTGAGATGATGGAGTTTGATAGCGAGCGGGCGAGGAATCCAGAACCACAGAGCTATATCGCGGTCGCGCAAGGGAGCAAGCAGCATAATATGGCTAAAGTTTATGCAGGACACTTTGGTAGGTGATTGAAAAGAAAAAATTTTGAATTAAAGGAGCGTTTTTTATATGAAGAAGAAGAAGAAGAAGAAGAAGAAAAAAAAAGAATAGGAATAGAGAAATGTATATATATATATATATATATATAAACACAAATCTAACTTTACTTTCTCATTAGTGCACAACGACCATCGTGTCCCAATGATCTTAGTCGCCAAATGCGGTACGCCCGAGGAGGCGGACAAGCCCAAGCCTGGCAACCGTGGCAAACGCGACTCCCAGCTGATTCTTATGAACTTTTTCAGTCGTGTCACCTACAACGATCGCATGTGCCCGCTCGATTATGAACTTTTCAGGACCATTCAAGCGCTCATGGGCGTCACACCCGATTATTTCGAGATTGTACTAATGGTAAGTGTCGTGTGTTTTGTTTGTTTGTTTCGGGAGAATGGGTGGTTGCCGGTTGGTATGGTCCTTGAGTATTGAAAAGTCGTTAAAAGGTCCAATGAGAATGATGTGAATAGTGAGTGTAGCTCGAAAACAAAAAACAAAAAACTATCAGGTGGCTGGAGATAAGTGTAGTTACAAAGGGTAATAGACATAAATGACGGAATGTGACCCTATTGATAACAGGTTTTATTTATTCTCACTCTTCAAAATTCTCTTTTGTTTTTCCGGTTAGGTTGATGCCGATACCATGGTTTACCCCGATTCCCTCCGCCTGCTCGTAAACTGCATGATCAACGATCCTCTGATTATGGGTCTTTGCGGTGAGACCAAGATTGCCAACAAACGTGACTCGTGGGTAACGATGATCCAGGTGTATGAATACTACATTTCTCACCACCTTGGCAAGGGCTTCGAATCCATATTTGGTGGTGTCACTTGCTTGCCCGGTTGCTTTTGCATGTACCGCCTCAAGGCCCGCAAGAGTTACGACGACTGGGTTCCGATCCTGACCAAGCCCGAAATTGTGCACGAATACTCGCAGAACACTGTCGATACCCTGCATCAAAAGAATCTACTACTCCTTGGCGAGGATCGTTTCCTCACCACGCTGATGCTGCGCAACTTCCCGCATCGCAAAATGATGTTCACCCCACATGCCGTGTGCAAGACCGTCGTGCCTGACGAGTTTAAGGTTTTGCTCTCACAGCGCCGTCGCTGGATCAACTCGACCATTCACAACCTGCTTGAGCTCGTTCTCGTTCGGAATCTCTGCGGCACATTTTGCTTTTCCATGCAATTCGTCATCTTCATGGATCTCATTGGCACGCTCGTTCTCCCCGTTGCCATGATTCTCACTGTCGTCCTCGTCATTTCCATCATAAAGACCCACATCACTAGCTTTGTCCTTGCTGTACCTCTTATCTTATTGCTGCTCGTCCTCTTCTCCCCTGGCCTGCTGATCCTCCTGACTACTCGTAAGTGGGTCTACGTCATGTGGATGGGTGTGTACCTGTGTGCGCTACCCATCTGGAACTTTGTTTTGCCCGTGTATGCCTATTGGCATTTCGACGACTTTTCGTGGGGCGAGACTCGCAAAGTCACCGGCGAGACCAAGGGTGATGACCACGGTAAAAAGGAGGGTGCTTTTGACGCCTCAAAGATTCCAATGCAGCGATGGGAGTATTACGAGAAGCATCGTATCCGCATGGCTAAGCGCATGGACCGCAAGCGTCGCACCCAGGCCGCTGTCGCCAACGGCATGGCGCACCCGGTGTTGCAGGACGTGATTCAGGACGAACAGCGCCTGCTCCACAACCCTTCGCCTTCCAACTCAGAAGTCGGATCCAAATACAGCATGGATGGCTCCGAATTTGGCCCCCCGCAGACGGTATGGGAATCGCGCGAAGGCACTGGCCGTGCCATCTCAGGCTACTACCCGAACTTCGTCCCACCCACCGAAGACCCAGGCCAACCCGGATCAGGCGGACGCGCCATATCAGGATACTATCCATCCTTCTCTCCTCCGACCGAGGACCCGGAGCCGATCCGTGGCATGTCTCCGACGCAAAGCACTCGATCGCTCTCCCCACTAATTCAGCAGCCCGGATACCACTCGCCTCCGATGCCCTCGCGCCCCCCGGTTTCTGGCCCCGGTCCCATGCGAAGCCACTACACTCAAATCGGCAGCCCACCAATGTCCCAGCCAATGATGTCGCCTCCAATGCGGAATCAGCAGCGGAATATACCGCCCCAGGGTGGCCCCCAGGGGCCCGTCCAGTCACCGAGGAGCCCACCGCCAAATAGCCCGCCGCATGGCCAGGGATATTCACCCGTGTCCCCAACGTCACCGCAGGAGTACTTCCCGAGGTCGCCGCCGCCAAAGTCACCGCCAACATCGCCGCCGTCGGAGCAGTATTAATTAATCGAGGATGTATAATCTATTGTACACCGGAGAGACGGTTGTAGTTTATTGGTGTGGCGTATAGACGACGGAAACATGATAATTCGGTGATCTGTGGTTTTTATTATCGCTGTTGGTGGTGGTGCAGCTTGAAGCTGCTAGAGCTTTCGTCATGTTCCGTCCGTTTTTATTTTGTTTGTTTGTTTACTGCGCCGGAAGCATCTTTTGTTGTGTAAGATTACTCTTATGTAGTGCTAGAAAATGTATTTTCTATTGTTGTTTTTTCTCGTGGCTGCATTGCTTTCTATTTATCCTGTACGTAAATTTCCGCTCCAGATTTCACGTTCTCTTTCCTTTTCCCCTCTCTTCCTCTTCCACTCCTTTTCATGTATCGATTTAGACACATGCACACCGACCTATAAATATTCTTCCTCCGCTTCTAATTTAATGCCCCATATTGATACCACCGTACATATAAATTCATCTGCATCCTCTTATCATTGTAAATGTGCTTGTTGACAGTTGTGAAGGGGTTGAGCGATGTATTAGAGCAACGGGTTAGGAGCATTATTGAGAAACCGCGACAAGGAGTGCTCTCAAAGGTATAATGATATCTGTAAAACAAAAACGCGCCAACCTTTTTTCCAAGCCACATTTCCAACGTTCGCGTTTGACGAAAAGGCCATGCTCGTATTCCTTTCCAGCTGCCGCATCAAACCCCGCATATACCATTCCCTATTCACAATCAACGACACTCGCCGCTTGCTTGCCACCTCCCGCGTTCCCTGGACCACCTCCGAGGATGCTATACTCAAGAACCTTGTCCTAACCAAAGGCCGCAAATGGACCGCCATCTCTGCCCAAGCCCTCCCGGGCCGCACTCCGGGCGCTTGTCTTAGCCGCTGGTCTGAGGTCCTCAATCCAACGCTCCGGCATGGTACCTTTAGTCACACCGAGCGCGAAGCCATCCGCCACGGGGTTGCGCAGCTCGGCGTCGGCAACTGGGCCGACATCTCCTCCCAGTTTTTGAACTGTACCCGCTCCGCCCGTCAGGTCGCCAACTGCTGGAAACTAACACTCGACCCTAATATTCGAAAGCACAAATGGGATGCCGATGAGGACAAGGCGATTGTAGAGGGGGTGCAGAAGTTTGGGGTGGGAAAATGGACAGCCATCACGAACGAGATGCCGCAAACACGAACGCGTGTACAAATCCGGCAAAGATGGGTAGGCTCACTGGACAAGGACCAGAAGCGCGAGCCGTGGACGACGGAAGAAATCGACATATTGCTGCGGAGGACGCTTTTATACGGAGCACAAAATTGGAACGAGGTGGCTGAGGGGCTGCAGGGGCGGAACGCCATGGCGTGCAAGCGAATGTGGTGGAGCCGGGTGAACCCGGAGCTGATATCTGGTCAGGAAGAGTGGGATGAGGAGGAAACAAATATTTTTTGGGCAAGAACTGAGGTTTTTGGGAACAATTGGCTAAAGGTGGCGGAGGGATTGCAAGGGAGGTCGAGTCAACAGTGCTTCCAAAAGTTTAGGAAAGTGGCGAAGGTGTTTTCCAAGAGCGTGAGGAGTGAGGAGGGTTTAACCGAACATTGTGAATTTGCGAAGCAGCTGGCCAAACATCTAAACAATTCAACCACAGATTCCGATGAGGCGAAGCTCTTGCCCAACGGGTCTTTTGCTCACAAGCGAATCGGCCCCTGGCTCCCCGATGAAGATGCCCAACTCCGCCAGCTTATCGAATCGACCGCTAGTAACAAACGCATTGATTGGTATACCATCGCTCAGCACATGCCCGAACGCACCTCTGCGCAATGCAAGGACCGATATATCAACCATCTTTCCGCTACTGTCAAGGGCCGCTGGTCCCCTACCGAGGACACCCTCCTTGCCTCCCTCGTCGCTCAACACGGCCGTCAGTGGAGCCGGATCGCGGAACTTGTGCCCGGCCGAACACCTGTGCAGTGCCGGCGCCGATGGTCGGACTCGCTCCAGTACCAAAGCCCGTCCGAACCTGCAGCGGACGATTCCAAGTCGGTTAATTCCAAGTCGATTGATTCCAAGCCGGTCCTCACTATTCGCCCTGGCAGCTTTACTGAGCACGAGCGCGCAGTCGTCGCTTCCGCCTGGTCCCGCCACGGTCCAGACTGGAAGGCGATTGCACAACTCTACCTCCCGCACCGCACACCTGAGCAGTGCGCCCGCGTATGGCGTAGCGCCAACAAGGGGACAGATCGCAAGAAGTGGACGGAGCGCGAGGACGATGCGCTGAGATTTGCGGTCGAGCACGTCGGAATCGCACAGAAGGGCATCAGTGATAAAGCGGCACAATGGCGTAAGGTCGCGGTAATCGTGTCAGGACGTACCGCGCGGCAATGCCGCACCAGGTGGACGGGAACGCTGCGTCCAGGGATACATAAGGGGTTGTGGACGGACCAGGAGACTATGCAGCTGGATGAGGCGGTGCAGAGGAACCAGGCAGGCGACTGGGAGGCCGTGGCGCAGGAGGTTGGGGGAGGGAGGACTGCGCAGTCGTGTATGGAAAAGTGGAAACGCGGAAGGAGGATAGTGGGAAGCGGCAGGAAGTGGAGTGCAAAGGAGATCAGCAGACTGAAAAGCGCGGTGACGAGCTTGGGCGGGAAGTGGGATAGGGTGGCCAGGGAGGTTGGAGGCAGGAGCGAGTCGGCGTGTAGATTAAAGTATAAGGAGATGGAGACTGAGGCAAAAGCTGGAGAGCTCATGTATAAGTTGAAACTTGATCGAGTGGAGAAAAACCAGAAGAGAAAGGGGCGTGTTGAATAAGATTGTAATTTTGTCGATAAAGTGTAAAATCAATCATAATGTGATAAGAGGAGGTTTTTTTTTTTGTAATGAAACTAGACATTAAAAATAAAATTGAAATTTAAGGCAAATTGACTCTCGACTGCCATTCACGTCAATAAATTCACGCTCACACATCTCATTAGAATTTACTCGTTTATTGTCCGAGCTCAGATCCAAACATTCAATCTCGAACACCCGTCTAGAAGACAGGAAAGGTGGAAGAAAAAAAAAAAAAAAAGAAAAAAAGAAATCGACCAGAATACGACAGGACCATAACGATGACGAGATCAAAAGAAAGAACCAATACATCTATATCACTTCATTTTGTTCCATATCACAATCCAACTCGATCTCCCACTTCAACACGACCTCCTTCCAATCACAGGTCTTAACGTTCGGGGACAAGGTCCTGCAATTAATTGGTGAGAAGAAAGACGTAAGGGATCAGTACATGACATACCATCCCCGTAAACCTCACCACAAACAGGAAGTAGATTCTTCGATCCGATCCCAATGACAAACATACCTCGTTGTCCGGACCCTCTCCCTCGGCAGGTGCCTGCTGTCCGCCCGTGTCCTTCTTCCTGGACACGCCGGAAACAATATCGTCAACTCGGAGAAGTAGGCAGGCAGACTGTGGATCGTAGTTGGCGCATGAATAGATTGTGAGGATTCGCGAAAGGGCCACGTATGTGATACATTCGAGAGAATTAAAGAAAGATACAATTGGGATACAAAATATTTTGTCTGCCATCTTAACCCAGGCGATCCACCCTTCTCTAATCACACAGTCACAAAGTAAAAAAAATACTACCTACCTCAATTGCTGTCTTGATCGTCTGCACCTTAACTGCATTCGGTTCCCATATCCCATAATCTTTCATATCGACAATCGTCCCTGCATGCCCATCGATCCCCCAGCTATGTTCTCCATTTGCATGCTTGGCCCTTAGCTGCGTCAGGACCTTGATCGCGTTCCCACCGCAATTCTGCACAAGGGTGCGCGGAATGACCTCCATGGCTTCGGCGACGGCCTTGTAAGGCCACTGCTCAACGCCCTCGAGGAGCTTGGCGCGCTCGTCCAACCCGACAGAGACGGCCATCTCAGTGGCGCCGCCACCAGGTGCTAGACGAGGGTTGAAGAAGACGTTACGAGCAACGCACATGGCGTCCTGAAGGTTACGCTCTACCTCGTTTATAATGTCCTTGCTAGGACCGCGAAGGATGATTGTACAGGCTTTCGGGTCTTTGCAGTCGCTAAGGTAGGTAAAGTACCTGGATTGGAAAGGAGGATCGGAATGTCAGAATAAGCGGTTAAGAAATGGGAAGATACGCACGTTAAACACTTTAATATCAATCAGCTCGCTAGCGCACGCTCCTGATAACTGTCCCCCGTCTCCCCTCCATCGCCGACACTACCCACATCACCAGCATCATCCTACGATACTCACTCATCGCCAATCTTCTCAATTTTGAACAGTCCACATCGGGTCCCGACATCGGACTCCTTGAGGTCCTCGACGCGGTTGACAATCGTGGCGCCAGTGGCGCGGGCAATGCGATTGTTATCTGTCTTACGCACACGGCGAATGGCTGTGATGTTGGCCTTCATGAAATAGTGCTGTGCGAGGTCTGGTTGATTATGTCACAATGGAGCGTTTGGAATATATCTTAATTAATTAATGCCGAGGATTTGCGCTTCCACCACCTTCCATCCAACCATCCCTTCCACCGTTATTTCCACCCTTATTGCTACACAAACGTTCCCATATCCATAAAATACCCACCCGACACGCCCTTCTCCGTGAAAACGAGATCAGGCTTGACAGCAATAATTTGCTCGCACATGAGCTTGATCTGCTCCTCCTCGATCTGAAGGATACGGTTCCAGTCGGTCTCCTTGGTAATCTCGATGTTGGTCTGTGATTCGCCCTTCTTGTACTCAAGCGGGCAGTCCAGCAACACGATGCGGGGTTGCTCAATCCGGCGCCGCATCTTGGGGTGTGTCACATCCTTGTTCAGCATAATGCCGTCCAGGACGCGGGACTCTTCGATTTCGCCGCCAGGGATCTAGAGAGGGATTATTTGATGGCGATAAGTGATGCAGTGTGCAGAATCCTTCATTTTACGTACAGAAAAGCAGCCGACAGAGCCATACCTTCTCGACCCTAGCATACCGCTTGATATCGACCTCCCTCCTGTCGCCTTCTTCCGTCGCAACGGTTCTGACGGCGTCGAGTGCAAGTTTGCACATGAGATCAGACCACCTCGCAACGAACTTGGTGCCGAGAGCGGACTTGATGAGCTGTAGCATCTCCTCTTGATTGTTCACATCCACAGGGATAGAGATGTCGTCCACAATCTTGACGGCATCATCGAGTGCCTTTTTGAAGGCTGAAATAATCACAATCGGGTGGATGTTCCGCTCGAGGTAGGGGAGAGCTTGGGCGAGGACTTCGCCAGCTAGAGAAGAAAAGAAGGAGAGGAGAGGGAGGGAGGGAGGGTAGTGTTAGCGTTGAGAGATAAAGTTGGATTGACACTCTATCTGCATAAGTGCGAGCTGTAAAAAAGATTGAGCTCAACAGATATGATAGATCCATATCCTTCCCACTCAACAGAAGATCCATTTTCTTCCCAATTGCACTCTCCACCTTCCCTGATACCTTTGTCCTTTTGTTGGCTCCAATTGTTGCACCAAACACTATAGATCTATATACCCCTTCCTCCTCTCCCTTTTTTGTTTCCTCTTTAAATACCCAAGCAAATTACTCCTACCTAAAACAATGACGCTAGTGGTTCCGTCACCAACTTCTTCGTCCTGTGTACGGCTCAGTTCGATCATGGATTTTGCAGCTGGATGCGCGACCTCAACCTCGCGTAGAATGGCATTGCCGTCATTAGTCAGCAGGATTCCACCCATAGGGTCCAAGAGCATCTTGAGCATGGAGCGCGGACCGAGGCACGTACGGATGATGTCAGCAATGGTCTAAAGAGGAGAAATTGGGTGACGAGATGCGGAGGAAAGGGAGACGGAATGAGCGACGGATTTGAAAGATTGGAAGAGTGCGATATGGATGGACGCAATAGGCGCCCTTATGATGGCTGAGGCAGGCGGAATATAACGGTACCTTTGCGGCCATGATATTGGAGAGCTGTGCCTTGCGGCCAGTCTCCCGCTCCATGTTGGTGTCTATAGCAGGATTAAAAGATGGCGATCAACGTGTCAGACGCGCCGGCTTAGTTTAGAGTTTGCAGTGCGCAAAGGCAGAAGGATGTAGCAAAGTGTCGACGTACTTACTCATAACAATGACGGGGGCTTGCATTTTGTTGTGAGGAGAGTTGGGGACGGGGACGGGAAAGGGGAAGGGGAAAGGAGGAGTAGAGATCAGAGACGGATCGTTTTTTGTTTTTGTTCCTCTTTGAAGTGTTCGTGTCTTTTTTTTCTGCAACCTTCGACCCGTTGCGTCATCAAAACTTTTTATTCGCCGCAGCAACTCTATAAAACAGTCTGCGCTCTACAAATACTTTGTCCTTTTCCTTTTTTTTCTCAGCCATGCACTCTAAACGAATCCTGGTAATTTCTTCCCCAATCCCCTTTCTCTCCCTGGTCCCTTGGTGTCAAACCTTCAATGCCTTTGACTAAAATGTTCTTCCCTCCAATTCTTCCCCCCCTGCCTTCCCCTCTCAACAGCTCGTCGGTCTGGGCAACTTCACCCATCCCAACACTCGCCACAGCATTGGTATGGTCATCCTCGACCATATCGCACAGAGTCTCAACCTCTCCTGGTCGCGGAACAAGTCTTGGCAGGCCACCACCGCGAACGTGAAACTGCTCGTTTCCTCGGTACCCTCGAAACATGCAAAGGGCCAACCTCCGGCCGAGGCCATCACTACGGAGATCGACCTTACCCTCCTCAAGCCCAGACTACTCATGAATGTGAGTGGGTCGAGCGTCGCCAGGGCCGGTACGAAATTGTCTTTTTCAGTTTTCAATGGCAGAAATCACTGCATACACGCACTCGGTATCCCATTCTGACGGTACGCCTTACCTTATTCTACCATAGTCAAAGAACTCTCGATCTCGCCTTCCGACCTCATTGTCATCCACGATGACCTCCAGCGCTCCCTCGGCAAGACCTCGCTTAAGTTCGGCGGCTCTAGTAACGGTCATAATGGGATCAAGTCGGTTACAGCCTCACTTCGCACTGACGCCTTCCGTCGCGTGCGCATTGGAATCGGTCGGCCCCCCTCCGAGGACAACGGCGACCCAAAAGACGATGACGCTGTAACCGACCATGTGCTAGGAAGTATTATGGGATCCGAGATGGATGTAATCAAGAGGCTCGTGTTTCCGCTTGTCGAGGGAGAGGCGCTCGAGAGGCTGTGCATCACCGGAGAGCTAGGGGACGGGAAGGGGGGGGAGAAGCCAAAGGAGTCGAAGAAGGAAAAGAGGAAGAAGAGAAAGGAAGAGGAAGAGTGGGGGGGCGAGAGTGAAACGGAGGATGGGAGTATAAAGGTACAAGTGAAAGCGGACTCGGAGACGGGAGATGCGGTGAAAGCAAAGGATGTGTAATCGCTCACGCTTTTTTCTTGAGAGATGGGGTGTCGTTCAAGCCTTGACATTAATTTGGTCGCCTCATTGGTAATCTACAAACATTTTGTGTTTTTGGCATATACATTTTTCACAGCGCAAAATATTTAATACTAAGCTAGTTGTTTATTTCGTTTCATTATTTTTCTTCGTTCCTTTGTATTCTTCGTATCTTTCTTTTCGTGCCAATTCTACTAATTGGTTAGATTACATCTTACCTAGACCAACAAAACTTTCCGATCACCATCATCGCATTCATCATCCATCCAAGTATACACGTACAAATCTAACATATAGCAGCATGTACATGTACATAGAGCAAACTCACGAGTCATCTTGTGTAAAAAAAAAAAAAAAAAAAACCTTTCATCAAAACTATTTGATATAAAATTAGTTCAAGCTTGTCAGCCCATTCAGCATCTTATGTGATCCCGGATTGAAGCAACAGCCCTGATTCAGATTTTCCGGTTTTATTTTTATTTTTTTATTTTTTTAATCGTATTATCAAGAGAACATATAAACAGCAAGGATATTTATTGGCAAAACCGATTTGATATATTGAGTAGAAAAATTTAATTAATGCATTAGGATGAGATTGAGCAGTTGTTAGAGGAAACAAGGTCAACGCACTTGAACGGTCGGGCTCGATGTTGACAACGACCTGAACGCTATCCCGTGGGAGCACGCAAAGAACAGCGCAACGTTCTTAATCCACCAACGGAGGTTCGCACGTGTGCGCAAACATACACATGGTCCCTTACAGACGCTTCCGCTGCAGGTCGTCGCCGTCGTACCGGATCCTGTGATTTCGTCAAGCATGAACCTTCCAGATTTTCATTACAACTTCATCGACGGGCGCTACGCCAACAAAAGAAGAATCATATTGGAGCGCGTGCTCACAAACGCGAAACAGCCACAGCCACAGTACTTCATTCATGGGACATTACGGGCAGGGAGAGCTTTCATCTTTGAAAACGATAAGACTGGTGAACATGAATATGTGAATACAGCACGCTTCTTCATCTTACCCGAAAAATCTGCGATACTCGCGAGGTGGCTCAAACCTTGGCAGAGCATGGCGTTCCATACACTACTGTTTCGTATCAGACGACCTTGCCCGCAAATTCGAAAAGTTCTTGCTGGTGGTTTCACGATCGAGAAGGCGATGTGGAAGGCACGTGTATTCCTCCAAGACGACCATCGGCCACCCGTTTACACTATTAAGGTATCGATGGGCAGGACAGTGTTAGCTATAGAGTCTGTGGATAGGAGAGCTCATCTCTTTCCTGGTGGAATATTTGCCTGGCGGTTCGAGCATGAGGATGTCGGTCATTGAATATCTTTGGCACCTAGTTAAGGTCACATTTCCCAAGGAGATTCGGTCGCACTTAAATATCCTATCTGGTGGCTATAATAATGTTCAAATCATAGGGCCAACCACCAGCAAGCAATTTTGCTGGTCATCCGACATGTTTATTACTTCTTGACCATGCTGATACTTTGAAACATGCAAAAATAATAATGCTATCTACATATCATCAGGAAAATAGTTTAATAGTTCACAAATAGTATTACTAAGAGCTATAAACAAAACAGCTACAAGTATAGATGTTAGTTATAGACTACAAACTATTTTTTATAAACTTGCCAGAACAGTATACAAACAGTGCACAAACAGTCTTAGAGCAGTATTGCAAAATGACAAACAGCCTATGAACAGCTTGTGAGCATAGATGCTAGTTATGGACTATAAACTGAAAATACTTTTCTGATGATCACATTAGGAAGATAGCTTCAGGAGATTTCTTACAACATCAAGTAAGGCTCTACATTAGGAAAATATTTTTAGTTCATAAATAGTATTACTTTATTCATGAACAGTATTTATTAAGATCTATAAACAAATAGCTATGAGTATAAATACTAGTTACAAACTATAAACTGTTTTTAATAAACACTTATGAACTATTCTAGAACTATCTATGAACTACCCATGAACTACCTAGAACTGTACCAGAACAGCAGAGTAAAAGGATAAACTACTCTAGAACAGACTACAAGTATGAATACTAATCAAGAACTATAAATTAAAAATATTTTTCTAATGTAGTATAGGTGGAAGAATAAATAATAAATCTTTGTAGTTTAATAAAATTTACATAGATAATACTAGTGGTATAGAATTGTTTCTTGAAAATGTTGACCCTCAATTGGTCAAGAGAATAAAGAAAAAGACTCAGTTGTTATATTTCTATAAAATAAAATATAATAAACATCAGGAAAATATTTTCAGTTCATAGTCTTTGACTAGTATTTATGCTCATAGTCTGTTCTGAAGTAGTTCATCCTTTTGCTCTGTTCTAGTGTAGTTTTGGGTAGTTCATGGGTAGTTCTAGGGTAGTTCATCAAAGATAGTATCAATTAATTATATATTAGTTAAAATAGAAAAATCACACTTATATTAATGTTCTCGAGCAGGGAATCAAACCCTGGCCTTCTGTGTAGAGATTCTCGAGACTTAGCAAAGTATTTGATAACCTAGCTGTTTATATATAGCTAATTATTACTCTGGGTATATACACGATGTCGATTTCGTCTACCGATGCGTCTGACGTAGCCAGAAGCAGCCACTCATCATGTGATTACCTAAACACCCAATCGAGCATACCATTCTTCCACAATGGTTTCAGCGGCCTCTATCCAACGATTTAAAAACTATCTCGCAAAATACTCTTATAATCCGGACATGTCTACAGATACTTTTTTAGAAGAGCAATCCACTCCTTTTCCTACCACTCCAACCAAGAGGCGCAAGGCGAGCAAGGCGAGCACAACCGATATCCCAAAACGCCGATCTCTACGACTCGCCACCACGCCTACACGCTCAGGGTTCACAAAGCCCAATTCACCAACGCCGCGCTCCGGCTCAAAATCGACAAGCCCTTCTTCGAGGCAACGCACTCCGGCAATTCTTCCGCAGGAAATTCTAGTCGATCCACAACCGGTTGCGGACATTATCGCCTTTGACCTCGATGTCTTATTTGTTGGTATCAATCCTGGCATCAAGAGCGCGCTTTCAGGTCACCATTTTGCTGGGCCAACCAATCACTTTTGGCCATGTTTGTACGAGAGCGGTATGGGCAATCCGATTCTAGCCTGCAACTTTTATTTATTCCTTCTTTTTTTTTTTTTTGCACAAACTCGTCCATGTCTCATTAGAGCGACAGCGTAACTTTTGAATTATTTACATACTAAAACCTCTCTTTAAAAATGTATGTCTTGTATCTAGGTTTCACCAACCGCAAGCTCTCTTTTCTCGAGGACACTACCCTTCCCACGTTCTACAACCTGGGCCTTGCCAATCTGACGCAGCGTGCAACTCGGCAGGCTGCAGACCTCTCCCCTTCGGAGCAGCGCGCCGGTGTCCCCGCTCTGCTAACCAAGATCCGGCACTACCGCCCACGTTTCATCTGCTTTATCGGCAAAGCTATCTACGAGCTCTTTGCGGACCATAAATGCGACAGGCTCGGGTTACAGCTGGAACGAATCGGATGGGAAGATGGCGGGTACACTCGTGTGTATGCCATGCCGAGTACAAGCGGGCTGGTAGCAGCATATCAGAGACCGGCAAAGGTGGCATTCTTTAAGGAGTTGAGAAAACTGGTAAATGGGACAAAGGTAAAGGAGGCAGCAGAGGTTGGGAAGGTGGATTTAGACAGTGTGTATGCAAGGATAAAGGTGGATATATTGGATGTGTATGAGAAGTCTGCACAAGGTGATGATAGGTGCAATTGGAATGAAAAGGTAGATCCTGGTGAAATACCTGCCGAGGATGATAGTAGGGTCGATAAAGATGTTGTGGCGATTACGAAAACGGAAGAAGGGTTGTGATGCGGTTTGGAGTGGTGACGCAACTATGAGGACATTTTTGGGCAGAACACCATGAATATAATTAGTATTTGAATTATACTATTCATAGTATTTGTTTAGCAGACAAGGTATTAATGGTGTGACAGAGACGCAATTGAGAGTAACCGCAATAGGCAAATGACGGAATAATCTCTGCAAAGAATACAGATTTTGCCTGGAAACTTTGAGAAAGGATGTAATTTGATCTTGCTTTCTATTATTTTCAAGGTCCTCACATGGTCTGTACCTATTCATAAATAGAGAAAAAAAATTCTCATCGGCTTGCCGAAGTCATTTATGCCTCGCCTTTTTACATCCGGGAGAAAGTGTGCTGCATCATCTAAGAAAACAGGAAATTCCGAGTAATTTTGGTAGTATATAGCAAATACATTTTCAGGGCTAGTTCATTCGGCAGGTGAGTTGTTACATATTCCTTAACGGATATGGCCACCGTCCGCTGTCTGGATGAACACCTTTTGTGTAGACTAAGCCTCCGATGTTACACAAGCGTCGTCTATCTCTAAGTTGGCCATCCTGACACAAAGGCCATGGAGTATGTAGCTCGCAATATTCTTTGGAAAGCTAATGAAAATAAAAAGACCAAGTCGCATCCTTTCACATGTTTCCCGACGGTTGGAATCAAAAATCCTGCTCTATCTTAAAAACAGTAACATCCAGCATGTCAAGAATAAGTTTATATTACAGGAACCGGGTGACGAGGATGGGTTTTAGGGGAAAAAATGGCACAAGCCCCTGCATATGTTGATCCTTACTGTATGTAATTATGACACAAAAATTTACACTTGATGTCAGATTTGTAAGGAGCTTTTCCACAAAACCTTCGTTCTCTCGGACTTTATCTGGCAATTTCCTAATTTTGTGAGGAATGTAATAGCCCCACTTGAGCGATCCAATGAAAAATTTCCTATATCGCTACAGACGGCTTGGGAATTTGACCATGTGACCATGTGGTATCACCAATATCTGGCAAAGCCGAAAAATCCCGTTTGCTGGTAAGTACACAATAGGAAAGGTCAAAACGTACCATATCTCCCTTAATTTTTTTTTTTTTTTTTTTTTTCTAACAAGAGAGTTTAATACTTTTTGAACTTTCGTATAATATTTCATAAGCATAATCCATCTACATGGCCATTTTTACCTAAACCCTTTATTATTATTATATTTGCAGGCTTGTTTCTGTTGCAGGCCGTACTGTGACAAAAGATATTGTAAAAAATGATATGTTTCTTTTT
>RBNK01001188.1:0-17073 GCA_003990785.1 Endogone sp. FLAS-F59071 | reverse complement strand
CCCCCCCTCCCTTCCGCGCAGGGTGCCGATATTGGTGATGAGAGTCTCAAGGGTATTACCCCTCGTCTTGTCGAACAGATCTTCCAAAACATCCTGGACTCCCCGTCCAACATGGAGTTCACTGTCAAAGTCTCTTTCATGGAAATTTACATGGAGAGGGTTCGCGATTTGCTTGCCCGTAAGTATCGATTTTGCACGTGCTTTACAATAGAGCTCTAATTTCGGGCAATAATAATATACCTTGAAAAAAAAATAAAGCATGTCCCTTTGACTCGGAAGATTTTTTTTTTTTTTTTTTTTTTTTTTTTTTTTTTTTTTTTTTTTTTTGCAAACTCGATCACTCACCTTTTACGCAAATTGATCTATATTCGTGCACACAGCCCAAAACGATAACCTCCCAATCCACGAGGATAAGACCCACGGTGTCTACGTCAAGGGCCTGTGCGAGGTCTATGTCTCTTCCGTTCAAGAAATCAACGAGGTCATGCGTCGTGGTGGTGCGGCCCGTATCGTCGCTTACACAAGTAAACCTCTTTTTTTCTTCTTTTTTTCTTTTGCAAAAAGTTGCAACACGTTCCTTGTTATCACTATCATTGTCTTCAATATTAACGTCATTGTTATTAATTAAAATTCGTATCCTCATCTTGACATCTCCTATTCCCAGACATGAATGCCGAGTCCTCCCGATCACATTCCATTTTCGTCATCACCGTCGCCAACAAGAATCTTGACACCGGCGCCGTCAAGCAGGGCAAGCTCCATCTCGTTGATTTGGCCGGTTCCGAGAAGGTCGGCAAGACCGGTGCCTCCGGTCAGACCCTCGAGGAGGCTAAAAAGATTAACAAATCGCTAACCGCCCTCGGTATGGTCATCAACGCTTTGACGGATGGCAAGGTGAGTTTTTTTTTGATCTTTTACCTTCTTTGTTATGCTGTCGTAAAAAGAATTTTTTTTGGTTTTTCGTTTTTTTTTTTTTTTTTTTTTTTTTTTTTCCCCTTAAACTCGAATATTCATTATACATTCTTTCGTAAATCTGCTTCCCTTTCTGTTGATTCTCTTAGTCCTCTCACGTCCCTTACCGTGACTCCAAACTCACGCGTATTCTGCAAGAAGCCTTGGGTGGTAACTCTCGCACTACCCTCATTATCAATTGCTCTCCCTCTTCATACAATGAGGCCGAAACTCTCGGTACTCTCCGTTTCGGCATGCGCGCCAAAACCATCAAGAATAAGGCCAAAGTCAACGCCGATCTCTCACCGGCTGAACTCAAGGCATTACTTAAGAAGGTCAAGTCTGAGGCCGTCACTTTCCAGACGTACATTGCCGCCCTTGAGGGCGAGGTATCGCTGTGGCGATCCGGTCAGTCTGTTCCCGAGACACAGTGGGTCACGCTTGAGAAGATCAACAAGGGCGAATCTGGCCCCGCTTCCCCTCCACCGACGGCACCGATCCCAGCCTTCAAGGCCTTAATGGACGACTCGCGTCCCGCGACACCGGCGATCGTTCTCGAGAAGGATGAACGGGAGGAGTTCTTGAAGCGAGAGAACGAGCTGACGGACCAGATCGCAGAGAAGGAGTCGGAGCTGGCGAGCCGGGAAGCAATGATCAACCAGATGAAGGAAGAACTCGGATATTTCAAAGAGCAGGAGGGTCAGATTACCAAAGAGAACCAGAATATGACGACCGAGCTCAACGAGCTCAGATTGCAGGTGCAGAAGGTGTCATACGAGTCCAAGGAGAACGCCATCACCGTTGACTCGCTCAAAGAGACAAACCAGGAGCTCAACGTCGAGCTTGAAGAGCTCAGGAAGCAGCTGCTAGAACTCCGCACTTCTCAAAAGGAGTCGACTAATGACGAGAAAGAAAAGAGGAAGGCCGAGAAGATGGCTGCCATGATGGCGAACTTTGATCCTTCGGTAAGTTTAAATTGGAAAGTTGCCATTTTATGTATATTGGACTCGTCGCTCACGCCATTCGTCCTCTTTACTGACATGTCGCACAGAATGAAATCACCGAGAAGGAGAAGCAAATTCGCGAGGCTCTCGTGAAACTCGACAACGAATCGTCAGGCTCGCTCAGTGCCGAGGAGATTGCTAACCTGCGCGCCGAGCTCGCGACCTCGCGGTCGCTTATTGAGCAGCACGAACAGACCATAAACGAGCTGCAGCACGCCAAGGAATCGTTGGAGCGCAAACGCGAGGATCTCGAGACTAGACTTACGGCGCTTGAGCTTGAGTACGAGGAGCTACTCGGTAAGTCTGAGTGCGCGAAAGGAATGGGGATGGGTGGTGGGAGGAGCAAAGAGGAAAGACAGGCGGATGCTGGGGATCCGGTGTCAGGAGAAGGAAAGAGGGAGTAAGGGGAAGGAAAACTGATATTGTGGTTTGTTTGGAATACAGACAAAACCATCGCAGAGGAGGAGGAGGCAGAGGACAAAAAACTAAGCATCGCCGAGACGGTCACCGAGCTGAAGGTAGCGTTGTCGTATCTCATCTCTATTTTTCTGTGCACCTCTTCTTTTTATTATTATTTCTTGGCGCACCTTGGTGCCCTTGAAAAGTGAAAAAGGACAAGGTACAACTTTGTGGCAAAGCAAGAAAAGAACAAGTTTGGAGTCGAAAATGTCAAAGTAATACGGGTCTGTACTGATGATCAATGCGTGTTTCTCTTTTAAATTTTCTTTCGAAAAAAAAAAAAAAAAAAAAAAAAAAAAAAAAAAAAAAAACAGAATAAGCTAGAGTCCTCGTTCACTGCCAAGAAGGAGATGCAGCAGAAAGAGATTGAGGAACTCAAGAACGAGCTCGAGCGCAAGACCGACGAGCATCACAAGCTCAGCAGGTACGATTTGGCCTTTTCCTGATAGAGTGACGCAAAACGATTTGCCTTGTACTCATATGATTTTTTTTTTTTTGCTTCATTGTAGTGCCATGACCGAACTGAAGAGGGCGAACGAGCAGTTGCAGGTTGCCCTCGCCAGCCAGCCCAAGACCAGTGCGGACATGACGGAGAAGGAGAAAGATATGGAGAGAATGAGGAAGTCAATGGTATGTTTTGGTCGCTTTGATGCATTACTCGCAATTTGATTTCTTGCTTCCTGACTCACTTTTTTTTATACGATGCTACAGGCACAGCAGCTCGCCGACTTTGAGGTCATGAAAAAGGCTCTCATGCGCGACCTCCAGAACCGGTGCGAGAAGGTTGTTGAACTTGAGATCTCTCTCGATGAGACGCGCGAGCAATACAACAACGTGCTACGAGCGAGTAACAATAAGGCGCAGCAGAAGAAGATGGCGTTTTTGGAGCGCAACCTAGAACAGCTGACCAATGTTCAGAAGCAGGTACGTGTCTTTGGATTTTCGTGTTGGATTTGGGCCACGTACATCACGTCTGATTGACTCCTCGATTCGTTTTTTATGATTATTTACCTCATTATAGCTGGTCGAGCAAAACTCTTCACTCAAGAAAGAGGTCGCTGTTTCCGAGCGCAAGCTTAACGCGAGAAATGAGCGCATCCAAAACTTGGAGACTCTGCTACAAGACGCGCAGGAGAAGCTTATATCGCAGAACCAAAAGTGCGTTATTCGTTTTATGTGCGCTGTAACCGACAGGTAGAATTCTTGAAAACATTCATTAATCACATGGAATTTCCTACACTACAGATTCGAGGCCCAACTGCAGGCCGTCCGGGAGCGTTTGGAGCAAGCCCGCTGTAAGTATCCTCTCAATTTAGTCAATAGTTTTACGATATGCCTTTCAATCACGCAGGATGAGTATTGATTCGCGTCCTTCACATGTTATATCAGCCCAAAAATCACAGAACGCTATGGCTGCGTTGAACTTTGGCCGCATAGCCAAGCCTATGCGCGGCGGTGCCGCCGCTCCCGAGTAAGTATATAAGTGTTACAATTGTTTGAAGGTCCCTGATTAAGTGATAATTATTCTAACTTGGTGTTATATTTACTCCACACAGCATTGACGCCCCACCGTCACCGTCAACACCAAAGAGTTTGCAAGATAAGGTCGACAGGCGAACCTCGTGGATCCCTGGCTTCATCAACACTCGATAAAAGAAAGCTGAAAACTTAAGGCCGCCATAAAAACTTAGAAATGACTTAGAACAAACATAAATGATTACAAGCTATGACAAACAAAAAACAATTCCCATCGCCAATGATATGCCCCCTTCACTCTCCTTCTGTCTCGCCGCCTACTTTCTTCTACTCGTCTCCTTGTCATGTATATCTCTTTGGCTTTTTACCACACGCTCGGAACAGCTGCAGCCCACCGTCCCGCAAGTTTTTGTGACATTACTGTTTTTGTTTGGAGGGACCTCCCTTTGTCTTCCTTGTTCATGCGTGCAAAGTATTTATTTGCTCTGCTTGGTCTTTTGTTTATTCTTCAAGTCATGCTCGATAATACCTCTTATGATCACGGCTCCATTTCATGTATACACCATATACTTGTGTTGTCTTTCTGCTTCCTTTGATCGTTTCCATTTCAGTTTTCCTTTTATTACATTTCTTTTTGTTTGTATTTTTTACTGTTTAGCTTGTTTTTGATTAAAAAGTCTGCGTCACTTAGAGATTATTTCTTCAATATCCCCCCTTTGTGTGAAGGGAGGAAAAATTTTTTAACAAATCAAGTTTTTGAATGCGATACTCGTATGATCATCTTTCCCGAATTTACTTGGCATGCTAATACTCTTCAGTGTATGTAAAATGCCTTTTGTCTTTATAATAAAAACACTTGATCCAGGTGCTACTATTATAAAACGTGCAGAAGTCCTTATCTTTTTCGAGTTCCTTTACCTGAATTAGCTAATTCAATAACTTTGGAAAGCTAGAACATAAGTAATTTAGAAAAAAAAAAAGTTTAATCAAATAATCTTACTCCAGGAATAGCATAGTATGCTCATCTATTTCATTCCATTATTAAGAGTTATTATTCTCATTCGAGTGTAATTAAACGATTTATTGCGAGATCCTTTTTTTTTTTTTTTTTTTTTTTTTTTTTTTTTTTTGCTTGTACACAGCTCTTATTATAGTTTTGGTCAGCAGTCAGGAGTAACTATTTCAACGTTGCTTGATAGAGACGTGGATGGAGTATTCAAATTTCAGAATCCTAAAAAAAAAAAAATTATCGACAAACACACACACAAAGAATTTACACGTTTGAAAATGATAACTATACACATATACAGATATACAAAAAAATATCCATAGCAAAAAGGTATCAAGAGAAGAACATCAAGAGAAGATCTCGGTGAAACATGACTAAACTATATACCAAGGTATTAATGGCCATTCGTAAGACCTCACCCCACTCTTGTCGTGACCAACAGTCCAACCGACAACAATATTCAATACTTTCCTTCTCATAGTTCATCCCTTCAATTAATTATCAAAAATGCGCATGCCGTGCACATAATAACATCACCCGTATTTACCAGAGTACACCTTGGGCATTCCCAACCCGGCCCCACATCCATCACGACCCTCACCTCCTCTCTACCCCTACTAATCTCACCCACCTTAACCCCTGCCTCCGGCCTTTTGGTCAAACAGCACTCGCACTGCAATGCCATTTTTCGATTCGTCAGTGTGCACCTTGGGCATTCCCATTCTTCCCATACCTCCCCCCGCGCCGCCTCCTTTCCTCTGACCACCGCAGTCTCTTCTTTGCCCTCTCCATTCCCGCACCACACCCGATCCCTCGCCCTCCTATCCGCAGCCATCGCCGCCATTACCGCTGGACTTACTACCTTCTCTAGCTCGCCTGCCGACCCACCCAGCCGCCTCCCGCCCGCGGGCGCCATAATCTCGCCTGTGCGGCGCCTCCGCTCTGCGGACTCAAGAGCTACGGCCTGGGTCAAGTGTGGCGGGAGGTCGTGCGAGATACTTGTACCGAGACGGTGGCCCGAGCCTTCAAAACCGGTGCCCGTGTAGCCCGAGGCCATGAGAATTTCGCATTCGGAGGTGAGAGTATCGAGGAGGGCATAGAATTGTTGGTCGTGAGGGCCACGGACGATATGGGTTAATCTGGCGAGCGAGTATGGCATACGAATAAATATTAGAAACACGTAGTATTTAATACAGAATTCTTGTATTTTGACACATTTTCTAAAGTCAAAAGTGTTGCAATGATGTCTAGCAGGCCCTACGTACTCATGCAACATTGTCCCCAGCAATGATTCATACGGTAAGAATTGGTTGGCGTCGTAATGAGGTCGGAGACGGATGCAGATTTTATAGCCGTAACTGACATTCAAACCTATGCTCATAAAACCGCGTATCATGAAAATTTCAATAAGAAATTGTCAGAACGACTCGGACCATACTAATTAACCAGATACCAACGTTCTCACTGAGATTCCAAGGATTTGAAAGTTTGCTTCGTACCTAAAAGGGAAGGGTCATTTGGAAAAAACTCTTCCAATTTGTCGACCCTCCATCCACGTTTCCGCATAATGGGTTTCACCTATGCAGAAAGTGGGCCGATTTCTTCGTTAGCAATTCCGATAACCAACACGGTCTTGTCGCGCTAACTATGCTGTATGTACCTGCGACGCAATCTTCTTCAAGAGGCCCATAGCCTCGTCCCGTCTCTCCATCTGCTTGAGCACGTTGAATTCGCCAATGTACTCATTTGGGGTAACCATCTTGTTCCTAGTTTTCTTCGCGAGGTCGCGCGGGTCTGCGCCTCTTTATGAGGACAGGCCTTGGGTGACGCAATCCACATTATTGAAGTCACTGGACAACTCTGTTATTAACACACAATTATCAATCTACAATATAAATATCTACAATATATAATTATGATTCATTTTTTAACTTCTGATACTGCCCATTAATACTTTGAATTCAAATCTGGTTTGGGTCAATTGAAATAAATTCAAAATATAATATTGTAAAAATTTAAAAATAAGATTATATAAATACTTTTTATATAATCTTGTTTTAGATTTTTATAATGATTTATTTAGATTTTCTATGAGTTTATTCAATCAACTCGAACCAAGTTGAATTTGGTGCTTAAAATAAGTAAGATGCTAAAAACTTTTTATTATTATTGTAATATAAAATACAATAAACAAATGTAGGAATAAAAAAAAGTAGATATTAAGCAAGATAACAAGGATAAGGGTGCTGATCTATTTTCATTTCAGAGCCATTCTGAGGCTTTGCACACATACAGTCAATGAGAAGACAACAATTTTCAACTGCTTTTTATTGAAGTAAAATATCAAGCTATTTATATAGAATGATAATATAGAATAGTAAAATAAATAGTCAATTGTAAAGTATAAATACTATTATAGAGAATAAAAGAAAGGAAAGGAGTGGAGGATTTGAGCTTGAATATCCAAAAATACAAGGGTTAGGATAGAAAATGATATCTAGAGAGCTATGTAATCTAAGGAGTTGTTTTATTTATACATCATATATTACTGATATATGTAGCATGTAATACTAAAGCTTGACAAAGCCATATGTTCTGGTGCTCTATGATGAAGGACTGAAGTCTTATGAATTTGTTACTACATTATTATTTTTAAGTAAATAAATAATAAAGTATTTAAAAGATATTTAGAACTAAATAAAAAAAAAATAAGATAAAAAAAAAAAATATTAGTAAAATATAACTAAATAAATTATTTCTTTTTTAAGAAGTATATTTATTTAAACTTTTATCTATTAGATAAGCTAATATATTTATTAGAGTAGAAATTAAATATAAATAGAAGGAATAATAAGAATAATGAAGATAATATTAGTTATTATATAAATAATAATAATAGAAATAATAAATAAAAAATCAGCTTTTAATTTAGTTCTAGTATTTTATTATTATAATATATATTATTTATAAAATAATATCAATTTCATAAGTTATTCTATTATAATACTAATTCTAGTATAGTCTATAAATAGGTACTGTTTATATTGTATTATACTATTCAGTTGCTATAATATTTACTAATTTTAGTTTATAAGCATTGTGCTTAAAGATGTTTGAGATTATAAATAGATACTATATATTGTAACAAATGTACTAATAACTGGTTGTTCGTTCATTCATTGAGAATGCTCAGAGTATCAGATGCAATATCTCCCTTCTTCATGCTGTGCTCTTCAGGCTTTACTATGACTAATATTGAGATATTCCAAGACTCTGTGCAAACTGATTTATTAAAGAGAAATAGAGGGGATATTTATATAAAATTGAAGGATTAAGAAAAGATGGCTTCACTATAAAAATACTATCTGATCATTGTGAATTGCTGGATAATCTAAATCACAAAAAATAGCTCAGACAGATGATCTAAGAGATAATCAATGATAGATGGGATCAGGAATCATCACCAGAAACGAGATTACAGAACGTTCTCGAAAATCAAGGAATTTATATATCAATTGTCACAATATATATTTTAAAAGCTGTTTATAAGCTGTTTGTGTTGAAATTATTAGCTTATTATATCTCTCCCATCAACGATCGATCATTACGTCACTCAATCGTGGCTTAGACGATCTTTGTTGTATCAACTAATCATAATTTAGCATTAATAAATACACACATATTGGCTTTATAAGCCAGTGCTCTTTACTCCAAATACATATTCGAAGATCAAATTTCAACAGGTTATGAGCCCCGAGCTGCTCGAATTGCAGCTCGACAACCTGAGATTTATGCAATCATCTATGCAATTATAGCAGTTACAACTGCAATTACTGTAAATGTTTATTTAACATTGTAAACAACACGTCAAACAAAGTGATAAACAACATGACAAATGACACCATGATAAAGCAATGTGATAAACAACACGTAATGATATAGCATTCAACGATAACGAAATGGACAATCTATATGCATCATCATCATCAGCAACAAGATCGACAAGATTGCAGTCTAAATCAAAAACAGACAGATATCAAACCCTTGATAATGACGAAGGATTGGATAGCAACCATCAGAGCAATATTGCATTTAGCCTCAATCGACAGGAACAGATGGCTATAACGATCAGAAATCAGGAAGATAAATTAGACATGCTTGCAACCCTAATAGGCGAATTGATGGCAAAAATCGATAAAACAATCACATCACCTAGTGCGCCAACCAATCAAAATGCAGCTACAGAAGGCAACATGCCATAAAGACAATCACCATCACCATCACCAACAACATCAACAAAGCTTAATGATCTGGCGAAGGAGTACCTGAGATCGATCAACAAATTCGATGGATCAGGTGGCGTACCCAGATTGTTCGATTACTTTAATGCCATAGAGCAATTTATCACCAGCACCAATCTATCAGTATAAAAGGAGGAAGTCAACACAGTGATCAGTAAAATTACAGGCAATGCTAGAATGTGATTACAGAGGTACGTGAACACATCGGGAGAATTTGACTCATGGAATGAGCTTAAAGAGGCTATGATGCAAAAATACGCACCAATGGAACAATTGTTATGAATGCGCGATAAGCTTGCGATAATAAAGCAAAAAGGATCGATCGAAGATTATAATGACACATTTAACTGGATTATAGTGCAAATCGAAGATATGACCGACACAGAAGCTATACTGCAATATCTCTGGGGTCTAAGCCCCAGGTACTGGGAATTAATACTTGCACGGGAGAATATGCCAACAACGCTGGAGGCTTTATAACTCACATACATCAGGTTCGACCCAGATAATAGACAAAGGCGCGATGAAGCCCACGCAACAGACTGAGGCGGCTACCGAAGCGGCGACTGAGGTGGATACCGAGGCGGCGACCGAGGCGGCTATCGAGGCGGTGGTCGCGACAATTGAGGTGGAAGCGCCGGACGAAGCCGAGGCTATAACAACGATAACAGAAACAATCGAGGAGGTCATAATGATAGAGGCGACCGAGGCAGTGATCGTGGAGCCAATCGAGGCGGGAATTTTCGGGGACACCCTCGGAAATGTTACGTCTGTGAGGGAGAACATGGAATATTTCAATGCAACAAATTCAACGATTGGGTAAAAACAGAAAAAGAAAAAGCTAAACCGAGAGCCGAAGCAAATCTGGTGATTGGCACTATCATCGATTCAGGCACCACGCAACATATGTTTAACCAATTGGAGCTTTTCGAGACAGTGGCTGAGCATGATGGCTTGGTCACGTGTGTAGGGAATAAGAAATTATGTGCGACGCACGTTGGGACAATTGAGCTCAACGACAAGCTGAAATTACGGAACATCTTATATATATCGGAGATTACCAGAAATTTAATATCTGTGCGGGCGTTGATATGTGACAGAAATGATATAACCTTCAAGAGCGATGGATTAGTAATTAAAATCGGCACGGATTACGAGGAAATTAAAATCGGACAAGTCGATGGTGACCTATTTCATTTATTGACATCACCAGAGCTAGAGCTAGGAGCAAACATCACCGATTCCAACATCACCGATTCCAAGATTACAAACATCGCCGATTCCAAGATCGATGACTATATATTATGGCATCACTGACTAGGCCATCTGGGCCGAAACACTCTGCAATCAATCAACAAATTTGTCATAGGGCTCGGAGATGTGTGGCTGTCGACCGGACAAATCGAAATATGTGCCGGGTGTGAATATGCAAAGTCGCACTGCAAGCTATTTGGACATGCGAAAAATCGATTGATAGAGCCTATCGGAAGGGTGCACACAGATCTGTGCGGGCCGATGCCCATGCCATCAGTAAATGGAGCAAAATATATATTAACATTTATTGATGATGCCACTTGCTATGTCATAACATATTTTATTGACAACAAAAGTGATACATTTGATCGATTCCGGACATTCAAGGCATTCGCTGAGATGCAATCAGGCTGAAAACTCAAGATTCTCCGATCAGATGGAGGAGGAGAGTATGTAAACACCGAGATGCGCGAATTTTTAATCAAAAACGGAATTCATCACAAAATGATGACACTGGATATGCCGCAATAAAATGGTGTAGCCGAATGATATAACCGGACATTGATGGAGTCAATCCGGGCAGTTAAAATTACTGCTGGCATACCTGATAAACTTTGGGCAGAACTTGCCACAAGTGCTACATATTTACACAACCGATTGCCAACGCGAGCCAATAAGGAGAGTGCTTCACTATTTGAATTATAGCACAGTCATAAGCCTGATATCAGTAACTTGCACATCATATAGGCTGATGCGTATATGCATATTTGTAAAGAAAAAAGGTCGAAACTGGTACTCCGATCCAAAAAGCTTAAAATGATTGGCTATCATGATGAAAAGAAGGCGTATAGGCTCTGGGATCCAACCAATAGGAGGATAGAGATCAGCCACGACGTCACATTCGATGAATCTATTATATTAAAATCCCCAACAATTATCAACCCAGAAGATCAAGAATATGTCATCGAAGCGATCATTGGAGAATGCAAGATTGATAAAAAAAGGGAATATCTGGTTAAATGGCTAGGCTATGATGATGACAACAACACCTGGGAGCTAATCGAACAATTGATTGACACTGAAGCTCTACAAATTTGGCAAGATCGCATATCAGAAGCTAATTTAATTAAATCGACCAATGACCCAATGACCTACAAGGAGGCAATCTCTCTGCCTGATGCAAAGCTTTGGGAGGAAGCGATCAATCAAGAGCTTAAATCACTTAAGAATAATGACACGTGGACGATTGTACCTGAGGTGCCTGTGGGATGCAAGCTGATTAGATGCAGATGGGTATTTAAAAAGAAACTCAACACTGATGGATCGGTTGCCAGGTACAAGGTGAGATTAGTGGCCAAGGGTTATTCACAACAGCAAGGAATTAATTACAATGAAATGTTTGCTCCTGTGGTGAAGTTCACGTCGATCAGGGCACTTTTATCGATCGGAGCAACCCTAAACTTAGAAATTCACCAAATAGATATAAAAACTGTATTCCTGAATGGCAATCTTAATGAAGAGATCTACATGATGGTACCTGAAGGAATCGACCAATCGGAGCTGTCACCGAGAGCTGTGTGTAAGCTCAATCGATCACTGTATGGACTAAAGCAATCACCTCATATATGGAATCAGAAGATCGACAACTACCTCAGCCAATCAAATTTTACAAGACTACAATCGGATCACAGCATTTATCTAAGGAGAAGATAAGACAATCAATATCAATCGCTAATAATTATTGCCATATATGTCGACAATCTACTAATTCTAGCTAATTCAATGGAAACAATGAACAAATTCAAGGTGGAACTTAGCAACGCATTCGATATGACGGACTGTGGCAAAATTAAACATTTTTTGGGTATTCGAGTCATGCGCGATCGAAAAACACACACGATCACAATTGATCAAAGCCACTTTGCCAATCAAATCATTACAAGGTTTAACATGATGGATACCAAACCAATCAGTACACCCCTTGATCCATCCATTCAACTTAAAGCTGAAGGAGGAAAATCCGCAGACCAAAGTCTATTCAGACAAATGATTAGTAGTATAATGTACCTGATGATTGGGATGAGACCTAATCTAGCTGCTGCTGTCAGCATCATCAGTCAATTTTCGGCCAATCCAATGCAAGAACATCACCACGCTCTCAAACGATTATTAAGATATATTAAAGGAACAGCCAATTATAAGCTATGCCTTGGACGCGATCAGGATCTAAGACTGATCAGTTTCAGCGATGCTAACTGGGGAGGAGACATTAACACACGACGATCAACTATGGGATATATTTTCAACCTATCAGAAGGAGCCATCAGCTGGTCAAGCAAACACCAAGCAACCGTTGCCCTATCAACAACTGAGGCAGAATATATGGCATTAGCACATGCGATGAAAGAAGCTATTTGGCTATGCACCCTATTAGATAAGCTAGGATATTTGCCGAATTGTGCAACAACCTTATTTGAAGACAACCAATCAGCAATTGCCCTCGCCAAAAATCCAATTAATCACACTTGATTAAAGCATATCAACATTCAGCATCACTTTATTCGAGAGAAAGTTGAATCAAAGGTAATAGATATCATTTACATAGTAATAGATGAAATGATCACCGATGCATTAACCAAGCCACTTGTGCGACCAAGACTTGAAACATTGATCGCAAAAATGGGCTTATGTAACTAACTCTTTTATTCTAAAACTTTTATGTTCTTTATCATATCATTCTTATCACTCAAGTAGTATTTTACATATAGTTATTTGCAGTAAATATACTTCATGGATGCCATTCGTGATATACAGTTGAACACTCTATTTTTTATTCTTTTATTTTTATTTTTATTTATTTTTTTTCTCAAGATATATCAAGCAGAGGGAGTGTTGAAATTATTAGCTTATTATATCTCTCCCATCAACGATTGATCATTATGTCACTCAATCATGGCTTAGACGATCTTTGTTGTATCAACCAATCATAATTTAGCATTAATAAATACACGCATATTGGCTTCATAAGCCAGTGCTCTTTACTCCAAATACATATTCGAAGATCAAATTTCAACAGTTTGTAGATTTGTATACTGTTCAATAATTATGATATTTACTAATTTTAATTTATAGTTTACAAGTAGTATTTGTACTTATAAATGTTTGGGCTCAAGAGCAGTTTATAACACTATTTAATAAATGTTTGAGATAGAATATACAAACTATATAGAACTATCAGAAAAATAGTTAATTAATCTATAAACTATTTTACTAAGAGCTATAAACAAAATAGCTATAGATATAGATACTAGTCATAGACTATGAACTATTATTGGCAAACAGTTATAAACTACCCTAGAACTCCACTAGAACAATATTATGAACCATGAACACCTTTAGAACAATATCACAAATCATGAACTAGCTAGAACAATCTGTGAACAGCTTGAGAACAGCCTATGAGTATAGATGCTAGTCACAGACTATAAACTGAAAATAGTTTCCTAATGACAGCTCTGAACTAAGAACAAAAAATATTTTCCTTTTATTCTACTAGCAAATCTACATATAACACTATTAAATATGGTTGATTATTTTTGAAGGCAGACCAATTTTTATTAGGTATTATATCAAATACCTCATAATGATATATCAACCAGCTAATATATTAAATTTCTACCTTTTTTTTTTTTTTTTTTTGTGATTAAAAAATTTGGTCTACCTTCAAAAATAATCACCCATATTTTTAAAACTGAAATTGAAATTGACCCATTATCAATAACTAATTAATTGGTTATTACATGTGCTTTTGCAATTTTAAAATAAATTTTGAATTTATAAAAGTTAATAATCAAAAATTTCAGTTCTGGTATATGCCGACAAAATTTCTTTCACAGAAGCTGATAGATCCAACAAGCTAAACGAAATCCAACAAGCTAAACGAATAAATCCACTGGATATTATTGAGTTCGATAATTTCCTTGAACTAACCTTATAGTGTTACACCCATAAAAATAAATATTAAAAAAAGCAGTGTGATCATCACTCAAGGCCTCTCTGTGAATGTGATGCACATCCAGTATCACGTATCGCCAATCTGCAATTTCCCGTTCGGATAGAACTATATACTCTTCAATTTCATACAGCCCTTTCGGTGCCTATGATGCTCAAGTACCACGAGGTAGTTTCGACCTACGGTTCGACGGAGTTGATTTCCAATAAGAGACTGCGTCAGTCATTTGACACTCGATGGTTGAGAGATTGACACGTGATAAGACGTGTCTTCAAACGAGATCCTTGGTTCTGTCCGAGATCACTAGCATGTCCGAAAGCAACCCCGCCTCCACGCCCATCGACATTACATCCAACACCAATGAGCTGAGCATTAATACCGAAGGCACGGCCGTGACGATCATACATGACGAGAAGTTATATAAACGGTACGATTTTGAAAGGGCCCCGATTGATGCTTGCTGCGCGGATCGAATACGCTGAAGGCTGCGTCCGCACTTACGCACCCGTTCTTGATTAAGGTATTTGACGGTGTGGAACCGCAGAACCCGATATGCGGATGGGCGGGAGGTTGAATGGGACATTGTGGGCCACGATATCCCGACTCCTACTTTTGTATGCGTTTTCACGTTTGACACCAAGAAGGTAGATTTACATTTACGGTTGGCATTCTTATTTCGGTTCTATGCTGGAATTGATTTTCAATTTTGGCATTAATAGAAGGAAACCTGTTTGATTAAGGAGTTTTGCCAAGGGACCAACGAAGTGGTGAGTTTTACCCGCACTGAAAGCTCTCGCCACAAAGTTCCCTTAACTGTCCCTCACCTTTATTTTAGAAGTACACCTGCGCAGCTGGAGCCTACGACCGAAAAAAACACACCAGGTAAGCAATACCTTCTCTCACACCACGCCATTTTCTTCCCAAAATAATATTCATCACTCCTCACTTTCTAGTCCGCTCGACACTGCCCAGCAAGAGCTCTCCGAGGAGGCCCGCCTCACCTTGGGCACATGGATTAGCCTCCTCCCCCCGGCACAGCCGCAGGGCATTAGCGAGCTCAAGTGGGGTCGCAACCGGTTTATACCATACTTGGTGCTGGACCCCATCGTTGACTCGGCGCCACTCGCGCGCGACGTCGAAGAATATATGGAGGTGCGCAGCGGGGTGCCCATCTCCAAGTTCAGGGAGATGGTGATGCGTGGAGAGGTTTTGCTGCCAAGCGTGCAGACGGGATGGATGGCCATCGAATGGTTGAGGAAAGAAGGATATCTGGAAGAAGGAGTCTGATAGTGTGGGTGGATTAGATGTGTGGATAAGATATTTTGTTCGTTTTTTCTTGTGGCGGCGATGCTTTTTGGACAGGTGCCGAAAGGGATGTATGAATTCGCTGGTCCCTGCAGTTAGTTGGCGAACGCCCACCACAATTTTTTTTTTTTCCCTTAGAGAAGTTACCAATCAACGTATACTGTCGCCGTTTTATTTTATTTTATTTTTTAGGGGAGTGAGTATCGCAACTTGGAACACAACACTTTGAATATATAATTTATATATTTTAACTCTTTTATTTTTTTTTATTTTTACTTTGTAAGACTGCAAGTTGTGATAAGATCCTTCAGGTATCGCAAAGTTATTATAGGAATGACGGGAAAAGGAGGTTACGCTGTTGCATCATTATTTAAGCTGTGAATTTGTAATTTGGGCCGACATGCATGAACCTACTAGAATAGCCTGCACACGCCAAGTACCCTATAAAAAATAAAAATAATAAAAAAAAAAAAAGTTTCATTTTCTTTTCAAGATCTGTACCAGTAATCCGCTACTCACCTCACAAACACACGGGCATCGCGCACACGTTATCTACATACAAGTATAAAATGCTTATCCTCGCCACTGAGTCTACCATCGATACTCTTTTGATTCTCTTCCTGCTCCTGATGATCGGCGTCACCCTCGTCGTCTCCCTAGCCACTACAATCTATGTGTTTCTGGTGATGGCGGAGAGAAGTGACCAACGTAGGAAATGCAAAAAGGCCCCAAGAAGCAAGAAGGCAAGATTACAGGAGGAATCGATATTCAGAGTGAAGGGTATTGCAAGAATTAAGGAGGAGAAGTTGGGCGAAGGTGCGGTGGTAGTGGAGGATGAGAACGAGGAGGGGGCGGAAAACCTGGGAGAAGGTGCGGTGGTAGTGAAAGATGAAAGCGAAGATGAAAGCGCAGATGAAAGCGAAGCTGAAGAGACCGTTGGCCACGACTATTTTACGGGTGAGGACGAGGACGAGGACGAGGACGAGGACGAGTACGAGTACGAGTCGAATGAGGAAGTGGACAGCGAAGAGGAGGGATCCGAGGCCGATCACCAAGAGCTGGAAGATTTGTTGAAGGACGCGTATGCTGTACCACACGGTGTACAGCTCATCATCGAAAAGGTTGATCAGTCAGGGGACGGAATAAAAGAATAGTTCATTGCAATCTTTTTGTTTCTCCTTTTCGTTTTTTTTTTTTTTTTTTTTTTTTTTTTTTTTTTTTTTTTTTTTTTTTTTTTTTTTTTTTTTTTTTTTTTTTTTTTTTTTTTTTTTTTTTTTTTTTTTTTTTTTTTTTTTTTTTTTT
>RBNK01001187.1:0-17077 GCA_003990785.1 Endogone sp. FLAS-F59071 | reverse complement strand
TGCACAATAACATAAAATAAATATACAATATCGTACTTAGGTATATACGCGATGTACGCGTTCCAGTTTGATGATGTTAGATATAAAAATAAATTCGATTTTTATATTTTATCTTTATTATTTTAAAAAATTATTTGTTTTACATTTATACATCTATTTATTGTATTTTAATTTTTTTTTTTTTACTTATTACTAAAAAAAAAAAAAAAAAAAAAAAAAAAAAAAAAAAAAAAAACATTAATATTTCTTATAAAAGGATAAAGTTTCAAGAACTTTGACGGGTTTATAACCTAGACCTAGAAATAGTGCTGAGGAAGCGAGAAAGAATTCCTATGAATTCTTGACTTGAGTTCTCAATGATAAAGACTTGTTGAAAAACTGAAGAATTCAGGAGAATATTTATGCTAGAATTAAGTACAGATTTAGTTAAATAATTCGAAAGTTCTTGGTTTGCCAAGAAAGTTATAGAAGATTTGCTAAGGGATGCCAAGAGGCTAAGAATGCTAAGTGATCTTGGCATAGCCAAGATGCTAAGATAAATATGCCAAGAAAATTTTTAAGAAAAAGCCAAGAATTATATATTTCTTAGAGATTTTAAGACTAATCTGAGATTAAACGAAAATGTACTAAAGTAATGTTCAGATTATATCAGAAATTTAGGAGTAGGGTCTAGACTTTTACAAGTATATTACTGATTATTATTTTTAAAAAAGTACAGATTAGTGACTTAGAAATAACCCATAGCTATTGATATTTTAAATAACAACTACTTTCCAATTCCATCAAGTTGGATATATAATAGAATTTGGGCATCTAGATGATTGAAAATAAAAACTCTGCCACTTTTGTAGCCATGTTGATCGCCACGCGTCTGAACAGACTACGCGAGGATTTTAACAACTCAATGATTATGATCCTTGCGAACAACCGAATTATAATACTTGGGGGATGGGCTCAAAGAAGAGCCATGCTACCAATTCCGTTAGACAATATAATTTTCCGAGACATCCATTGTTCAAATTTCAAGAAATCCGTGCGAGGGCGGGCATTAACAGCTTGGGAGGCTTCAGCGCGGCCTCTCTTGAGCGTTTTTTCCTATATGCCCTGTTCTTCAATGCTGTTCCCTCCCTCTCCCCCCCCCCCCCAATTCTTGTACAGACCTCACTATTTAGTATTGTGGGCAACAGCCCGGAAAGGCTCGCGAGGTCTTTGGCCAGAAAATTTTAATTATATTAATTAATAATATTACAAAGAACGAAATTCTACTGGTTTTTAAAGTAAATCGTTTCCCGCCATCAATGCCATTCTGCCAAATGCATTTCTGCAAATGCGAGTAATGTCTTTCATAGAGTTACCTTTGAGCCCAGGAAATTATGTCCAGAAGTCTATTCCGGGATATATTTGTCGAGAGATGCTTAGGATTTTGAAGCACCTGATCATTTTAACTATGCCATTTTGTAATATGCGGGAATACTCAAAATAGTAAGGTGCCAGAGGCGATGATCGTATATTTGAGAAACGCCGATCCCTTGTACATTTTTGACCATTTAGCCAGAAAAAGCAAAATATTGACTTGTATATTTTTGACCATTTAGCCAGAAAAAGCAAAATATTGACCGGAGCGACTGAGTTCGGTATGAAATCTAAAATGGATAGAGAGGATGTTGGATGAGCCATAGCCATCTTGACAAGGCGATAGCTATAGTTCGCCCACATACCATATTTCCTCTGAGTATTATCACCAAACCGGAACGGCGTATATTGCGTACCTAGGTACAATATCGCGTGCCTCAGGTACGATATCGTGAGGTATGATTTTTGTGATGTGGGTTTCGTGATGATGTTGAATGATACTGACGAGCTCGTGAAAGTTTTCGAGCGAGGATTGTTAAAATAAATTCGGTGATTGCGTGCTCATTTTTACCAAGACCGACGCAAGTTTGCCTGCATTCCGTTTAAGAATCCCACTCTTGTGATACAACCGAATAAGTCCGCGCCCATAGTACCGTGTTTCAGTCAAACATTTGATATTCTTTATAAATACATGCTTTTTTGCTCCCATGTCACTTTTATTTCTTTGCTAGAGCTGGAGTACGTCAGACCTATCGTTGACCGTAAACTTGCACGCAGGCGACCATTCAATCTAAGCGAGATGACCGACAATATTTTCAATGCACCGCTATCTTCCAATGCCTATGGCACCATCGCCGCCATCACCGTTTCATTCATAATCGCCGTTTTCAGTATCCTCAACTGCGGTTACATTGGCTACAAATTATGGCTTGACTGTAACCACCTCCGTTTTACCTGCTTCGTAATGGGCGTCTCGACGGTCGTCTTGAGTATCGTCAACGTTCTACGGGGCCCATCTTGGGTCATCGAAAGTTCTTTCTTCATGTTTCAGGCGATTCTCATGATCCTGTTTGCCGACCTGCTGATTTTCCTCACCTTCAATCTGGGTAGCAAGTTCTACGATCGATACACGCGTTTCAACAAGAAGTTTTGGTTCAGCCTCGTTGCCGTCATATTGGGCAACTTGGTTCAAATTGTGAGCTTGGTTCTGGCTAACCCGTATGGTCTGCTCCAGGCGAGCGGTACTACAAATACGATATCACAAATTTTGCTGGTGATAGCATTCTTTTACTCTTACTGGTACGCATTTTCTCCAGTGATCAAGCAGAGAAAAGGTGAAGATGATATTTCTTCGTCGGTCGCGGCCTTGGGGGTCTGGTAAGTTTGAGAAACTTGTCATTAGGACTGGACATGCCATAGGTTTTCTTGAAATTCATTCACATATCTAACGGGACTAAATCGAATTACATGTATCGTTTGTTTGTTTATAGGCATCTGACGGGAATGGGAATCATTGCTCTGCTACATATGGTTCCAATATTGGTCAATATCCCATATCCCGGGCATGACCACAAAGATATTAACATAATCTTGGTTTCTGTTGCGATCTTTCTTAGGTATGTTACTCAACTCATTTCTCTTTGATTTTCGGTTGTCTTGCATCATTGGTGAGTGCAAGCAATATATTTACCTAACAGAAATCTAATCCTATTCAATCAAATTATCTCAGAATGGTTCTTCTAGTTTTTTATTGCACCCGCCCTTCAGCCTGTGTAATACTCGCTATTCGTAAGAGGTTTTTCCGTAACCCTATTACCGGCATGATCACTGTCGAAAAGAGCGCCCGCAATAATTCCAGTAATGACACCAAAACTGAGGTGCAAATGGGCCCGACGACGAAACAGGAGGAGTTCGATGAGCTGACCGCCACATTGGACAATAATGTTTAATATCTCCAGGGATATCGCTTTGTTGGTTTGACGATCGACTCCAGCTTTCGTGGCGATGCGTAATTCTTGTTGCTTGGCGGGCTCTATTACTGCCGGCGATGAGTGCAAATGAACAATGCTAAAGCTCGGAATGCGCAATCCTTAGAGCATTTAGTTCAAACACTCAATTTGAATAGATAGAGTGTATGATTTAGATCGAAACAGCACCAAATGTGCTAATTCGGTGAGGAGAAACTTGCCGAAAATTTTTGTAAAATAGCTTCATTCTGGCTTGTTTTACGTGTAAATTACTCTCTAGCAACAAAGCCAACACTATTTTGTGTTAAACCATTTGGTTTTCCCTAGAAATATGTATAGCCATATCTCTGTGTAAGGCACATGAAAAATATCATGTATTACGATAGTCCGGAAATCCCTATCGTGCCATATCACCGCACACCAGCATTTGATCTTCGTCCACAGGCTCGAGATGGTATACCAAATGGAGAGCAGATCAATTAGGGTCCAAGAGTTAATAGTAAGATGCCCAGAGAAATGGATAGCCCAAAAATTCGCCGTGCTGCCTTTTTTATATCCATTACTGTTTCGATGCTAACGTTATGGTGGCTAAGTAAATGACTGTCACATCAAGTATATATTCATTAGCAACATACCAATACCAATAAAGAATACCTTGTCACAACTATTAGCCAACCGGGTGGCTTCGGCGAATTTTGGTCGGAACGAGGGGCGCGGAATTTTGGAATTTGGTACTTGTCTCAATGATCTCAATGATCTCAATGATCTCAATGATCTCAATGATCTGGATAATTGCCTTATACCAAAGGAGCGGAGGCATTAGTAAAACCAATCAATTAGTATTACCACGTACAAATAGAAAACCGAATATATGGCTGGAACCCATTGCTGATAAATTTCTTGGCATAGTTATAGTCGAGACGAACAAAGATTGGCAAAAAGATACGTGCAAAAGTATCGTCACCTGCCCTGCAATGATTGAGTATCGTTTAGCGCAACTTTCATTCAAGTAAAAGTAAAGTGGAAATATCCATCCCAAAGAAAAGTAGTGATGAGGCTGATGAGGATAGGTCTAACGGAGTTAGGCGGACTGATGAGGATGAGGAGACTGACAGTGATGAGACTGATAGGAATATTAACTGTTGGAGACAGGACTAATAAGAATAGGAATTGCTCTGGGCTCGCAAATTGAGAGGCCAGAAAAAGATGAAAAGAAATCCTCAAGATCTCAAATTTGGACGTTGGCCAGGGTAGATGCGTCGGCCAAGTCCAAGACATTGCTTTACGAATAGCAAGGACAAAAAATAAAATAAAATAAAAAAAGGTTAGTCATTGCGAGAAGGACTCCGACGGTGACAAATGATGCTCCGGTTGTCGCAAGTTTCATTGAGCTGATCAAAGAGCTAATGCAGTAGATACAAACGAGAGAAAACGGGAGAATCTGGGTTGAGTGTCATGGCGGCAGACAGCCAGAAGATATTTGGATTGGTCGCGAGGTTGAATGCCATTGCCATGTCAGAAGGTAAGTCAATGCTTCCAGCTAACAGTTTTTTTTTTTTTTTTTTTTTAACTACATAATTTTAAGATTGATGTCTACAAAATTTTATATTTAGACATTCCATTGATTTTATAACTACAGTGCCGGACATCTAGTCCCAAAATCACGTGACATTTATTAAAACAACAGTCACTTAGTCAATTTAGTTTTATATTTATCAACATGCCACCAGAGATGAGCTGTATATCTTGCAAAACTGGTGGCAAATAAACAAAGTAGCAATCAGAAGGCTCAAGCAGATGATATAGACTTGAATGTTGCTAAGAGAAGTATCATGCCACCTTTTACAGATGAGAATGAGAATGAGAACAAGAACAAGAATGAGTAGTATGAAATTATGGTGAAGAGTGAGAGTGATGTGAAGTGGGATGAAGATGGGGCTTACTGGTTATGATGCTGAGAGGCAGGTGAAAAAGTACAAATTGCATTGAAAGATTCCTTCTAACTGGGCAAATAAAGCCTGAGAAGTGAATTTATCTTGTATTTTTTTTTTTATTGACACATATGTAACAGCCTCTTGTATGCTGTGACTCACTTTCCTCTCTCTCTCAATTTCCCTCCCCATCTATGAAAAGTGGCCAACTTTGAGGGAATAGAACTCAATGAAATGATGTCCAATAAATTATATCTCTTTATTACATTGTAGAGAAATGGCATAATATTAATGTAATGAAGCCCTTTTTTTAATATAATTACTGTGTGTGTTGCTCTATTCCTTCAAAATTTTTGTCAGGACTAGGTGTCCGGCACTGTATCTGATGTGATATGGATTGTAACTATGCTGACACAGAAAAATAGGTAGAGGGAAAACAGTGGAAAAAATTGATGTGTGTATTCCAACATCCGAAGGATTATGCAGTTTATTTTATTTTTATATTCTTTTGTCATAGTTTGCTTTGATGGCATTTACAAGACAATTGATTATCAAAATCTAGATAGTTGTCCACAATTCACAGCTCAGTCAATCGCCTTGCTGGATCAACTGTCGTGCTAAACTTACTGAAGCGAGCGCGTCGCAAAGCGGCCGGCGCTTGTCAGGGGATTCGAGATAAGCAAACCACGGTATCATAACTACCTCGAATGATGCCATTACCATCAGGGCCATTGCCATCAGGGCCAGGGACATCACCCATCAGGACGCGTTCTGGCGTCATCGACGCACCACCAGCCACCAGAACGCCTCTCCCACGGAAACACAGTCACTGCCAACTTAAAAGTACGGCCCCTGCCTTTTCTCGTCCTTCTGATCTTCACTACTCCGATTATCTTACAGAAAAATCAGGAAGTAACATGTCTGGTCTCGTAAAGCAATCCACTTGGAGTAGGTTTCTCTCTATTATATCATATAACACTTCAAGTATCGAGACTCTAACCGTTGCGTTTACACGTATCGCCCGCCGCCGCTCTTAATAGAGATTGAGGACACCAACCTCGCCAACTTTGGCACCGACCTTGAGCGCAAAGTGCACCACGAGGAAGGCGCTAAGGAGGCGGCCTGGGCCGCATCCGGGTCGCCGGTTGGGAAGGAGGCGTGAGTATCTATACGTTTATGTTTGAGGATGATGGTAGACTCGCGCGTTTTCGTTTGTGCGGACAATGACGTTCATGTCTCGCACCGGGATCGATTGTGCAGCGGTTTATGGATCTGGCGTATCGAACAGTTCAAAGTCGTCGCCTGGCCTAAGAACCAGTACGGCAAGTTCTACTCGGGTAGGTGATGGTGATTTTCCCACGCTTTTGTTATTTCAGACGAAAGATTTAACTTCCTTTGCACGCGCTGCGATTGTAGGCGACAGCTACATTGTTCTCCGCGTAAGTACCTCCCAGACCTTGGAATGCGTGATACCATGAACGCATAGAATAGTTCGACATTGCGCGGGTCTGTCTTCTCATGTGATTTCTCGATTCACAGTCTATCAAGAAGAAGGACTCGAACGTCCTCCTGCACGACATCCACTTCTGGCTTGGGCTTGAAACTTCTCAGGTGAAAATTCTTGTTTTCACATCACACTTTCGTCGACCTCAAACGCCATTGCACAAACCCTAATCCCTGTGCACGCCCTCTCGCCAACAGGACGAGGCCGGCACCGCCGCCTTCAAGACCGTTGAGCTCGACGACTGTAATTATCCACATTTTCCAGCTCTCTTCTAGATACATTCTTCTCCTACCTTCTGCTTATCACTTCTTCAATCTCCCCTCCTCGCTCCTCTTTCCCAGACCTCAACGGCATCGCGACCCAGCACCGTGAGGTACAATCGTACGAATCGGCTCTCTTCCATTCCTATTTCCCGCACATTGTCCTGTTGTCTGGCGGCGTTGCCAGCGGGTTCCATCATTGGGCACCCGAGACCCACGTGACGCGTCTGCTGCGCGTGCACCGCCCGGCGGCGCTGAAGGGCACACACTCTCACAACGCTGTCGCTGTTACGGAGGTACAGCTACGCAGGGAGGAGCTGAGCTCCGGAGCGGTGTTTGTCTTGGATGCTGGGGATAGGATCTGGCAGTTCCAAGGGCGAGAGAGCCAAGGAGTTGAAAAGGCCAAGGCCGCGGAGTACGTGGCGAATCTGGTGGGTGAGAGGGATGGAAAGGCCAAGAGTTTTGTCATTGGTGAGTTGTTATTATTATTAAAGTTATTGGGGGAGATGGAAGGGGAGGTTTGAGCTGTGGTGATGGTAGAAAAATAAGGCCATGCTTATCGTATTGCCACATGATCATTCAATCTTACTCACCCTGAACCCCACGTTCTTTTAATATCGCTTTCTATCCAACACAACCTACAGACGAGGGCGACTTCTCTGGTGCCAAGGACTTTTGGGCTGCCCTAGGAGCTGAGCCCGGCCCCATCGCCTCCACCTCCGCGGGCATCGCCGAGGCTGAACGGCACAACGCCGATGCCATTAAGAAGTTGTTCCGGTAGGTGGAGGATGCTTGTCAGATATTTTCTTTCTTTCTTTCTAGTTAGCTAGTAGTTAAATCTCATGCGCGCGCTTCTGCCTTCTGCAGCCTCAAGAACACGCTTCTGGGTGGTCTCCACTTTGAGGAGGTGGCTGAGGGCAAGATCACCGGGGACCAGTTTGACACGCACGGCGTGTTCGTGCTGGATGTTGGACATCAGGGTAAATTGCATTTCTCCTCACTCTTTCTTTTGCGTCGCCTATGATAAGTGGAGCATCTGCATAACTTTGACCACTCGCTGATTATAAAATCTCCACCCTGCGTCCGCATCAACTCTAGTCTTCGCCTGGATTGGCGCTAAGGCCGATCTCAAGGAGAAGAAGGTCGGGTTGCAGTACGCCCAGGTGAGTCTCCCTCGTCTTTCTCGTTTTCGTATCGTCTCTCTTGCACAGTCGCTTATATCTTGTTGATCGTCCGACGTTGATAGGAGTACCTCCAGAAGCACAGCCGCCCAGCTTTCACGCCCATCACGCGTGTACCCGAGGGCGCCGAGGATGATTTGTTCGAGAGCGTACTGGATTCGTGGAAGGGGTGGTAGGTGGACGTGGTAGCCTTTGGGGTTTCGAGTAACCCTGTTGTGTGTAGGTGATGGGCATATAGGGAAGCGTCGGTCCGCAATCATTTATTCTTAAAATAAAAATATATAATTCGGCTCCTATGCCTTTGTTACTGTAAAGATGTGAATGTGGAGATGATGCGAGGGCAGCGCGAGGGACACATGCATCTATAGTTTTAATGTGCAGTTTGTCGCCAATACGCCTACTCTACCCAATCTCTATCCGAATTTTCAACAAAAATTATCCATCTCGTACAAATTACCCTGCAAAGCATCCCCGCCTAAGCAACCTTCGTCAAAGTTCACTTCCCGTCCGCCACCTCCCTGCACCTCTTCACGAGTGCAGTATGTAGCGGATCGCTGAGGCGAAACAGGCCGTCGGGGGTGACAAGACGGTGTGTGGGATTGCGCTGGTAGGTTGTCCGATGGATGCGGCCGGCTTGGACGAGAACGCTGCCGATGATGTCCTCGGGGTAAGGGATACGGCCAAAGGGAGGAGGATTGCGCGCGTCTTTGGGGTAAATATGGGCATGAGGGGAAAACAACGAGGTTTAGTGCGACAGGCTAGGATATTGGGTTGGGGAATATTGGTGACAACAGAGGGATTGAAGTACCTGCAACATGGAGCCACCTGGTGGGTTGAGAGGACAAAGATGTGTGAGGACGTGATATGTGAGGACGCGATTTTTTGGCAGCCGAGAGAGCATCCAGAAATCACAAATCGGAGTACTTTCAAAAACCCATCTCCATCCCTGATCAACAAAATGACCTGGACCCTACCCCTCCTTCTGCCATTCAGCCGCAGCCTTCATCGGTTCGTCCCCCTCTCCGACGTTTTCCCTTACGACATCATGCAGTAGCTCCACGAATGGCTCGTTTTCGAAAAATGTGGTGGGTGAGAGTATGGGCGCGCTGTTGGTCGCTCGGGCGGGTGTCCAGCCGATGAGGAGAGTGCGTGAGACGGGGAGAGCAGAGAGAAAAGAAAGGGCAAAGTATGGTGTTGTGGTGTCAGGGGGGGAGGAGTTTGGATGATAGTGGAGGTCGGGGTAAGCTGAGGGAGAAGAGGAAAGGGAAGGGGGGAGGTGAGGAGCAAGGAAAGGAGGTGGAGGGAATGCCAATCATGTAGGAGAGATAACGTTACTTGGATCAGCAATGGAACGGTCCGAGTCACGGACTGGAGCCGAATGCGAGAAAGCGCGCCTGCCTCTTAGTCCTGCAGAGCTTTCGGCAATTGTGTATGTAGGCACGAGGCGACATGCCAATGAAACCACGGCGGTAATTTTCATGGTTATGGTGCGGTGTAATGTGGTGTGGTTGTGGTTGTGGTGTGGTTGTGGTGTGAGATTGCGAGAAGCGCGTCGCGAATCCTTGGCGAAAAACGTGATCGTCAGACCTTTGTGGTAACGTGATCGTTGGTGACGTGGTGACGTGACATTGCCAAGAGAATTAATTATAGATAAAGAGTTCATCTGATCATCTGATTGGCACGCTGGGTGTGACGTAACCAACGGTATTTTTCCCTGACGCCCTGACGCCTCACTCCTGACTCTTGTCTTCATTTCATCCCAAAAACCACCAGAAAAAAAAAAAAAGAAAAAGCAAAAGCAAATCAATACCATAATGTTGAAGAAATGCTGCCTCTGTATCGACCTGAGGTTTGTATTTTTCGGGTAGAGCGCCAAGCCTTGGCCATACTGTTTATGACCACTCGACTGAATACTTACCAATTGATCTTGTTCTGAAATGTAGGTGGGCCACCCTCATTCTGGCCATCTGTGGCATGGTACGTTCAGATCTCTCGCTTTGCACCCCATCTCTCTACGCATGCCCTTTAAATCCGTTGATTCTCTCATTCTAATTTTGCACTTTGGATCCAACAGCTTAGTCACCTTTACAGTGCCCTCAGACTGGCCGATATCCCCGACAATGAAAATAACTGGGTCATGTCCGGTATCTCCATGTACTTGTGGGGCGCAGCCCTCGCCTGCCTTGCCGGCTTTGTTGGTGTGCTAAGCGTATGTATACTCCTCTCCTGTCCCTCTCTCTTTCCTTTACATCCCTTATTTCCAAAAGTACCCATCTATCGAGCATTAACATCATTACCACTCCTCACAGAATAACGTGGTCTACCTCCGTTTCTTTGTGATCTACTACTGGGTTGACCTCGCCTTAAACTTTTTATTTTCCGTCATCTTTGCCGTCGTGGTCTTTTCTGTTGGCAAGAACGTCTGCGATGAGATTGTCAATGGTGAGAGTGTCGATACTCTAGAGCAGGAAAAGCTCGACATGCAGTCCTGCCTTAGTATCTACTTTGCCACCTGCACCGGTGTCGTCCTCGCCATGGGCTTTAACCTGTTGCTCAAGGTTCCTTTCTCTCCTCGTCTTTTCACTGTATTTGGAAATTATCTCGTTTTCCTTGAAACCCCTTGAGCATTTCCGCCTAACACCACTCTCCTCGCCTCCTCATTTTCTCACAGCTTCACTATTCGCTTGCCATTCATGCCTACTATCTGACCGTCCGGCACCAGAAGCAACAGCACATCTCCCTCCCGGAGAACACATACATTGCTTTCTTGGCTACGAGCCCCTATGCCGCTGTCCCTCAGTCAGAGGCTCAGGTACAGCCGGAGGACTCGGACGACGAGGAGTCGTCCCTTCCGCCCGTTTACTCTCCAGCGCCTTCGTATCCGGGCGTCGATGGGTTCGAGGGGGCCAAGCAGGGAGGCGTCAAGATCTAAATGTGAAGAATGTGTGGGGCTCTTGGTTCAAAGGAATGTTTGAATATCATAGCTTCGAGTAATTCAGCCATGACTTATTATAAGCCCTAAACTTTATTTTGTATCCAGGAGTTGGTGTAAGAGATGTGCTATAGGATTTTAAAAATATCTTTTATGTGATCTGTATACGTAATTGCTTGCGTGTGAGCACGGGGAGGCCACGGTGGCAGAAAAGAAAGAGATGGTTGATGAACATAATCTTTATCTCTTTTAGAAGTGAAATATTATCCCAACTCCCCCCTTTTTTTAATAAAAAAAAAAAAAGAGGGGAGGGGAACCAAGAATAATTGAACAATTGTGCACACAGTTAAGTAATTCTTATTTCTTTACCAGAACTCGGAAGCCAAAACAATTATTTATACATGCTATCGAACAGCTTATCCCATTCAAACAGCATATCCCATTCGAAGCCATTAATTGGGATGAGCGCGGTTTGAATGAACGTTGCACATGTCTGCTGGAGATTATACTTATTAAAATATAAAATAAAACTGAACTTACCAGGTGGAAATAACTTCTCCTCCAGCTTCCTCTCTCAATATGGTAGCCATGGATAAATGGACGGTAGAAATGAGCAGTATGGAAAATTGTGATAAGAAGAGCAGCGTAGATGGATGAATGTATTGGATTGACGGTAGGAATGAGCAGTTAACAAAAGTATGGAAACTTACACGGCGGTTTAGCAATGACATGAATATAATATTTCGGAGGCTCTTACCATTCTATTGGCTGGCTATTCTAGCTTGAATAAAGATTCAGTTGGATTGGCTTATTGCCACCCATGTTTGGACATCGACAGCATGCACAGCACTCTCAGAATAGCTCCTAAAGTGGCCTTAAAATGGTCTCATGTTTTATTAATCTTGGCACTGATATCATTTATTGCTCTGTACGCCATAGTATTAAATATATGAAAGATATGGGCCGTACTGCATTAGCTGCAAAGATTTTATTTTTGCTCGTAACCTTTTAATGACTCAATATCCACTCTATGACATGATTGACATAATCACCAAGCGACGCAAAAGCAAGGTCAGAACCTCACCGACATGGTCGTTCTATTCAATCGCTGCTTGAACCCCCCCCCTTTTTTTTTCTTTTCCTCACGAAAAGTGATTTTGTCAAGCTCTTTTGTCTTGTCCGGCAGGGTTTTCACTTGATGTATACACTTGTTTACTATCCAACCCCGTCGTTTTACATGTTTTTTATTATAATGATGTGTATCAACAAATCATTAAACCTGCACATCGACATGCGAACCCGATTGTGGTATTTTTTTTCCACCGACGCCCAAAACCGAAAAAAACAAAACAAAAAAGACGTCCTACGTGCTTTCGTCCATCGATGCGTGTACAATGATGTAAAACTACTTAGTAAAAAAAAAAAAAAAAAAAAAAAAAAAAAAAAAAAAAAAAAAAAAAAAAGGTCACAAATCTATATAAAATGATGTAAAATGAGGATGGATGGGTTTTTGTTTGCAAAATAAAGTGGTAAGGAGAAGTTGTCGCGCGCGGGAAGAAAAGTACAGGTTCACTTTTGCTCCGCTCGTAGCGGCGAGGGGAGAGCTAATGGTATGAATTGTGTGATTGTGTCAAGGAGAAAGGAGGAAGGTTGAAGAGAGACAAGTCATTGGACCTGTTCTCACTTGAATGCAGATAATACAACGGAGGTGATATGAATCCGCGTATCGAAATGTTAAATGTATGTGGGAGTAAGAGGAAGGCGAGTGGTGAACGTGCAAAAAAGGAAAAAAAGAATTTACAAGAATAATGTACTCAAAGGCTTGACGTGCAAATCGGAGCAAATGTCATGTATCAATATTGGAGCACGTCAAGTTCCCCTAGTCTATGTATGCACAATCATCGCCTTCCCACATCAGTCGATATGCTCGGCGTAACAATCACTTCCCCCGTTGACTTTCGCAACCCTTTTAGTACCTCCGCCATTGTCGCCCTACGAGGCACCGTCAAATCCACTGGGGTCGGTGGTGTCACGACGACGACTGATTTTTCCGCCTCCACGTTCGCATCTCTGCTACTGGTAGTATTTACAATTACGTCAGATCTCCCAGCGGCCTTGGCATCCTTCTTCATCACATTTGAGTACGTATTTCTTCGCTGCGCCTTGGGTTTCTCAGTCTGCCTCGCCTCTACCTCCTCTCCCTGCCATTTCCGCCTGCCGTGAGAATTGTTTCCGTTTCTCCGATGCTCCGTCCCGTAGCTCTCCTCGTCCCCGTCATAATTTCGCTGCTGCTGGTGTTTCTGTTGCTGATGGTAAGTCGCCGTGTCCCTCGACTCGCGCCGCCGCTGCTGATAAGAGTTTGGTGTGGAATGCGATGACTGCGGGTTGTGGCTGTTCCGCGCGCACGTGCTATTCCCGTTGTTGTTATTTTTGCGCGTATGCGTGTAAGTCGTCGCTAAGGATGCATTCGTCCTCACGGTGGTAGTGGCGTTGGTGTTGGTCCCTCGGCGGCGGCCATCGCCGTTGTTCAAGCTCTCACGCTTGTGGAACCCGTTGCTCTTGGACGCCACGGGTGCCGGATAATATTTCGCTGCGCTCTGGTCCTGGTTCACGTTCGTGTTGACGTTGGTATTGACAAAATAAAGGTTGTTCGTTCCGTTATAGTAGTTGCCGGTCTGTCGAATTGGGAGGGACAGCGACGGCGATGGTTGCGGGGAATAATCCTGATGTACCTGTATGGGTTGCAAAACCGGCGAGGTGATAGCGGGCGCGTAGCTTTCGGTGCTCGCGCTCGCGTAATTTCTTCTCTGGTTGTTGTTGTTGTCATAGTACCCGCCCTGATAGCCTTGAGTTATCGCCTTGGAAGGATAGAAATTGTGATAGCCAGCATGGGCGTCCTCATAGTTTCCGAGACGGTAGCTCGGAAACTCGTATCGCTCGCACACAAGGTCGAGGTCGCACGGACCAGCAAGGATGTCGAGAGCGCGCCTAAACTCCCACTGAAGGCCTTGCACGGACATGTCGTCAGCCGAATTTCCGAGGTTTCGGTTGACGTTGAACGGTTCCTCAACGCACAGAAGGCGGTACAGGAGACCTTGGCGAGCTTGATCCCAGCCCTTCTCCTCCTTGGTCAGATAGCAGCCCTGACGCACGGAAATGACATGTTTGTCGTAGTCGAACTCAATTGCATAACGGCGGAAGAAGGCGAAGAGAAGGCCACCGAGGCTTTCCTTGTTTTTTTCGCCGAAACCTTGTAGGGCCTCGACGTCGTCAAAGAAGGAAGAGTTTAGACCGTAAATAACAATGTTATCATCGTGGAGCTCGTGAGGAAGCAAGTGAAGGGCAGGGAGGATCGGAGGTTGACGCATTTGGAGGAAGTTGATGATCATACAGGTCCAAGTATAGGTAGAGAGCGTACCGCCCTTGGCTACGATTAAGTGATATGACAAGTTCAAGAATTAGAGGCGGTGAAATTATGTCACGCTACAGCAGATTATTAAATCTGTATCAATATTCAACGTCAACACAAACGGCATTATTTGAATATACAAAGCGCAATGTGCACTTTACTCACCAGCATCGTTCAATACCCTCTGCCTCGCCCAATTCTTGATGATCATAGCCAGCGGCCTCACACGCTGGTCGATCTGGACGTATGTCTTGATCATGCGCGTGTTCTGCAGCGCGAGTGTGTTGTTCACGTTAATGTCACACGCCAGGTCCCTGTACGTGTTAGAGTTCAGAACAAAGAAATGAGAGGTAGGGAAGGTGGCACATCGATTAAATAAGGTGTTGTAGATCACAACAAGGTGGACACAAAAGTTTCGTAAAGAAAAATAAGCTTGCTCCCACGTTCTGAGTTACTCCGTTGCACAGAATTCCCAAACGAGTCAGATTAAAAATAAAACAAAAAAAAAAAAAAGTATACAAGCCGAATACATACAAGACCTGATCCCACATCTTCACGATAGGTACCTTGGCCTTTGGAATGGTGGAGACATTCTGCATACCATCTAGATTAGATATCGTCGACGAAAAGGGTGTGAGAATCAAAAGAGGTGAATAATCAAAAGAGGTAAAATAATCGATCCATCAGTTGGAAGAGGAAAAAAAAAAAAAAAAAAAAATAGGCAAAATGCGAAAAGATAATAACATTGCAATCGTATAAACCCAAGCCGGAAGAATAAGGTAGAGGAAGGATCAAAACAAGCTATCGGATTAAAAGTACTTACGTTTCTTCAGCCCCTTGGCAAGTGTATACATATTTCGAAAGCCCGTCCAGGGTGTCGTGACACAAATATCCACGTCCGAGTTAATTGTGCCAAGATCGTTTTCAGAAGAACTGATTGTTGAACAAGGACGGTGAAAAACTCGAGCGTAGAAAGTCTATTATATAATATAACTGGAGGAAGCTAAGAGCCGAAAGCCTACCCGAATAGATGAACTTTGATATCGTGACCAGGCCATTCTTCATTGAGGATATTTTCTATTTTGGTGACAAATTGTTGACGGCGCTCGTGGCTTTCGGCAGTGGGAAGAAGGGACTGGGTAATTAAGAACATGAGCGAGGGGAGGAAGGAATGAAAGTATTGTGGATGATAGATAGAGGAAACGAATATTAATACGAGAGTTTCAATGCAAAAAACTTGGCATCAATATAAAGGGGAGAGGAAGTGCGCAAACATGTAGCCGTTTATTCCTATGAAACGCACCTCAAACAAATGCAGCATCTGCACACTCAAATGGTCTTCCTGCGGTCGCGGCAACGAAATGGGTATCGAACCCACGAGCGAGGGTTCAATGTTCGGAATTACCGTTGTTAACATGGGTAGGAGGAATGGTAGGCGAGAAACCAAGAACGGCGAGGTCATCCTCGAGGAATCGGCCGTGTTGACACCGTTCAGGGAATCTTCCTGAGAGAAACTGGTATCCGTGGTGTCGGACCGAGAGTCAGCGTTGGACAAGGTGCCGTCGGAGGTTTCCTCGCTGGCAGAGGTGTCGTTGGAGAGAGAGCCGGAAGCGGGAATGCGATGGTGGTATGGGTCGGTGACGTAAGTGTGGCCGAACGAAGCATAGCTGTAAAAAGCAGCCGCACGGGTTGCAGCGACGGATGAGAGGATGGCAGAAGGATCCGAGACAGGCAAATCTCCGTTCGGAGAGTTTTCCGGGTTCATGCTCGCGTTGTTTCCGTTGCCTTGAGAAGTTGAGGTATTACGATATGGAGTGACAGGAATAGGGGAGGAGGTCATTATTTGTGGGAAAAGGGTGAAGGAAGGAGGGAGAGAAGGGAGGAGGAGACGGAGGAGGGACAGTAAGGATAGAGAGGAAAATGATCAACGAAACAATGGAGTGTATAAGCACTCTATTAAAAGTCGCTGTGGTAGATGTGAGATTTAATAATTTTTTTTGGATTTGAAAAGGGAAATTGGATGATCTTCTCGCAGAAAACGGACGGAGAGGTTCAAGTTTTTGTTGTTGACGTTGTTTTTTGTTTTTTTTTTCCCAAGGGTCAGATCCGTAAGGAAAGAAGTCAGACTTTAGTGTGAAGAAAGGAGAGGAAAGGAGAGCAAGAGGGAGGAAAAGAGAGCAGATGTAGGCTAATAATAATCGAGCGAGTGGCCGAGTAAGGAATGCGAGGATGTGGGCAGGCTGTAGCTTATTGGGCTAAACCTTCTTAAAGAATGCAGTGCCGCCTTGATGCGGGCCTGATGTCACCCATTGCGGCCTTGCCCATCTCCATCTCAGCCCATGTCGGTGCTCAAGAAAAAACCTACCGCCAGATCTCTGTGTCACCCCGCCTTCCCCGCTTGCTCGTATCCCCACCGCCTCGCAAACCCACTTGCCCAGGGCGTAGGTATAGAACACTCACAGGTATAGAACACTCACAATTTCCCACCGTCTCGCCAATCAAAAAAATTAAAAAATCAAAAAAAAAAAAACCAGCCTTCC
>RBNK01001186.1:0-17080 GCA_003990785.1 Endogone sp. FLAS-F59071 | reverse complement strand
GGTTGCTGATATTGTATCCACTTTAAGGGTTCTGTGATGTATGTTGCCTCTCTAGCTGTTGGAAATCAGATGTATGTAGGTGTTTTAGTAGCACTCTAAGTATGTCAGTCATGTCTAAAATGAATCAATAATTCTAGGCCTTTTTGTAAATTATTAGTAGTATGTATGTTTCTCATTTTATATAACAGTTTTTTATTACTGCTACTACCAAGTTATAAGGGAGTTTCTCTAGAACCATCTGTGAGGAAGTGTCTAATAATACTAATCTGTATTAGACTTAGGAATCTCCAAGTATGTCACAAGGTTTCTAAGGTATTGAAAGTACTTTGTTTCTTTATAAGATTACTATTTGTGATTTCAGACTTATAGTCTTTTAGCACTCTTGATATATATAGGAGGGGAGTGAGATCTTCAGCTCTTAAAGAGATCTTAAGTATATACTGCTATTGAACTGAGGTTTATTCAAGTAGAAACTAAAGAAGTATTTATATAAGAAATCAGATAGTACTGTTATAAAGGTAGCTGTCTAAGATAGTACTTTTGATAGTAGTAATACTTTAAAGAGAAATATTAAAATAAGTAATAATGTAAAGAATAATACTATAAAAGGTAATAATAGAAAAGGAAATTACTAGAAATAATAATTTAATAAAAGGAAATACTATATAAAGTATTTTAGAAAGGGATAATACTAATATAAGTAATGTAAAAAAAGAAAATACTACAATAAGTAATACTACTAAAGGCATTTCTAAAAATAGTAATACTATAAAAAGAATTTTCTAAAATAGAATTTCCTTATTGTATAATTTCTCAATTAACAATGCTCTATTTGGCAATGCCTCATTTGGTATTTCTAAATTGGAAATTACTATATCTAGCAATTCTATTTCAAGTATTTCCTTAATAGAAATTTCCTTATCTATCTCAGATTAACTAGATAATTCTGAGTCTTCTCTATTCAAGAAGTCTGAGAGGATATAGGTACTATTCTAAAAGTATTTCTCCTTCATAACTTCTAGTATTCTGTCTAGTTATTTATCAGTAATTCTTTTCCATTTTCCAAGTAAGAGTGTTCCAATTCAGTTGATCACTTGCAGCCATTGTTTGAAGAAGTGAAATATTCTTCTTTCTTATTTAAACTTGATATTGATTAATTCTATTTAGTTCTTAGCTTCAATAAGGTTGGGTACTAATGTATTATTAGTAGTAATGAATAAGGCATAATCTATTTAGTAGTATATCTAATATTGTTTAGAGATATTAAATGTTCTGAATAGGTTTATATTGTCTTATGAATATCATACTATATTATTATTATTTTCTAACATAACTTCAACATATACTTAATTGGTTTTATAGTATTATTAGCTGATTGCTTTGTTAATCATTATTTCAACTTTGTCCAAGTTCAGAAATAAGGGTTTCTGATAACAGATAGTGTTGCAGTAGTTGTCTCCATTATAGAAGATAACTCTAAGTTCAGTTGTAATTCTAATGGTAGGTATTCTTGTTTTTCTTATTAGTTATCTTTATAGTAGTATTGTGATTCATTTTTTATATTGTGGTGTCTAAAAATAGAATAATGAAATTTGTGATATACTGGAGGATTTACCTTTGACTCTTACCTCTGAAATCAGATATTCAAATTAGAATAGATCTAGGGGTAAATAACATAATTATCAAGAAGATGATATAATTAAGAGGTGAAATAATTACTCAGGGGCTTATACCATATTAGAATAAAAAGAAGATAATCAGAAGTCAAAATATAAAGGAGAAACATTATAAATATTACCTTTATTCAGCTGTACAGTCTACTATTAGAAACCTATCTAATTACCAAAATGCCTTACTATACAAGATAATGCAAGAAGAACCCTAGGACCCCATCTCCCTATATTTGATAGGAGTCACCAGACCCATCAGATAGTGACTCATCAAATATCTAGATTATAATTAAAAAGAAAGAATGTTGTACCAGAGAACAGACCTGAGCTATTAAGGAGAAATACTATACAAAGCTGCTCAAGGACCTCATAACAGCTGTGAATGATCTAAAGAATAACAAACCAGTCTAGAAGATCAAGAACCACCTTCAGAAGTTTGATCTCTTAGTTACTATTGAAATGGTAATACAAAACGATTTCCTGATTAACCAAATATAAGATCAATATCATCTGGCTATAACCTACCAAAAGAAAGATGCCTTCTTTAGGCATTGGTGCACACAAAAATAGCATAGTGATGGGAGTTTTATATAGGAAGAGTTGGCTGATAGGATAGGGTTTATAAGAAAGATAGTAAAATATTAGAGAAAGATCTTTTATATGTTTGAACAATAGCTCCAAGCAATCAAACATTTTCCTCCTGGAAACATCTGACTTATTAATTCACTGTCAGATGCCCAAGTCCATCAGATTATTCTCAAAGTTACATTAACTCATAGGAGACTAAATGTGTGAGAAGATTCAGATCATAAGGACAACTAGTATAGAAAATAACCTTATATCTTAATACTAATTATAAATACCTTAATCTATTTTGTACTTAGTGAAATATTCCATTTAGATAGTCATTAGGATAACTCACAACTCCTAACTTATTTATTTTTATCATCATTGATATAGTTAGTAAATTTACCTAATAGTTATTTTGTATAAATACTCCTACTCTTTGCTTGAAGAATAAATCAGTTCAGATAGTTTAGAGCTAAAGAAACTCAAGGAAAGATAAAGAGAATAAGAGTCTAGGACTCTAGGTTTGATAAAGTATAAGTTTGGTTCTAAAAAGCTTCCCCTATCTACCACCATCATATACCTTTAAGTTACTACTGCAAATACTTACCAAAACCCTCTCATTGCTAAGCCTATATACTCTAATCTACTTAGATATTCCCCTATATTTGTATCTACTGATATTTGAGTATATTCTTCATTTGAGTCTAGTTCTTAATCTCAGAGAGGTATCTACCACATTTAGTACTAACTGGCAGAAAGCTTCATTAGTATCTTCATTGACAGAGCCTTCAACCTTTGTCTGAATTGAATTTGCTAGAAATCCATAGTGGAAGACAGAAGCAAATCCTAGTTCCCAACCTTTAGCAATCATGGCCTCATTTAGAAAACACCCCACTTTGCCCTTATCATCATTTATAACAACTTATCTAGATAGAATTATAGAACTCTATATTCTAGAAGATTACACACCAGAAGGATCAGATCTAAGATCAGATACTTTTAGTGAAACCTATGGATCAACACACAGTCTAGAATCATATACAAGAGCTACTCCCTTAGTATCTCCTACCCTCCTATCAGCAACACTTAATATTAATACAGTACTCTCCTGGCTTAGAAGTGATTTACCTCTACTAGGAATTGTTTCAGCATTTGACAAAATCTATAAATCATACATCCTGATAGAATTCTTAGAGTCACCCCTTGATTCTTTACCTTCAACACCTGAAGAATCAACAACACTACCTATAATCAATCTAATATACTTACTCCACTATATATTAGTTGCTGATTCCAATACATCCAGTACTGTTGAAAATTATTTACCAGCAGCAGATACACCATCACCCCCAGGATCACCAGTAATCCTACCTATCCGACCTATAGTATTACTACTAGTAATAGAAGAAGAAGAAAAAGACACAATGAGCAATCTACCTTCAACCTTCAACAGCTACCCAGCTATCAAATCAGTCATTAAGTTTATTAAGGATTTCAGAATATTTACTACCATGAAGGGGAGCACTAACATTGCCAAGAATCATATCATAGGAACACTCTTCAAAGGACCAGCAAGTATAGCCTATAAGACAGCTTTAGCTGATAGAACTATCATAGGAGATATCAGGATAGAAGATTCAGCAGGAGTAAAACTCACCAATGTCTATACATGATTAATGAATACTTACTATACTGATGAGACCAAGCAGACCCTCAAAGATCAACTGCAGAATCTGTTCTAAGAAGTGGATAAGTCACCAATAACCTTCTTCACTAGGATCCAATATATCATCAATTACTCAAGGTATGATAATAGAGTCAAACCAACTATCATTGAGCAAATCTTTATAAATAGAATTCATAAGGAAATTGCCCTGCAAGTTAGATTCTCACTACAGTGCTAAACCTGCAAGAAAAAGTCACTTATACAAATAGGTATTGGCAAGTAAGAAATCAAGGAACTGGATTGACAGCCATCCTCCCAAGCATTATACACCAAGTACAATCCAAGCAGTACAATCCGACCCTAGCATCCTCCCTACCTTGGATCCAACCTGTACAAGTTTCTCAGTGACAGAACCCCCTTCAACCCCCTCAAATTTCAAGTACAAGAGAAGTAAAAGATTGAAGAAGATGTGGAGAAACTCACCAAGATGTTTCAAGAGATGCAAGTCAATCTTGCCACCCTCATCAATCAAAGGAGTACATCATACAGGCCACCTCAGAGAAGGAATGATGGAATATATATGGTGGACAATCAATAATATATACAAATAGACCCTAAATGTTTCCTCTACTATAAAGATAGATATATGGCCAGGAACTGCCCTGAAAGAACTTGGACAAAACAAGAAGGCTACCCTGTAGATAATGCATATGTAGTAGAGATTGAATCAAAGGAAGAAGAAAATAGTAAAAACAAGTTTGATGTCTACCCTGTTTGTGAAAGCTCAAAGAAGAAGTAGATAGTAAGGAGAAATAGCCCTTATCAGAGGTCTTTATCCAAACAGAAGTAACCAGTAGTAGATATTCCAGCTAGGTATAATTATTAGCCTACAGATCAAGAATGGGAAGCAGAGTTTAATGCTGCTACCTGCCCTCAACAGGAATTCACTTCTAAAGCAGATGCAGAAATGGATGAAGAGGAATCCAGCAAGAAACCTAGAAGAAAGAAACTTGTAGATTATAGAGAATTCAACTCTACAGCAGATATCATAGACCTCAGAGTACCAGTCAAGTTGGAAGACCTGATCAGGATTTCTCCAGCTGCCAAAAATCAAATACTTATCAAGATCTAAGAAACTAAACCTACTATAATCTTCTAGGATCAAGAGGCAAACATAGTCAATGTAAACAGATCTACATCAGTCACTACCAAGTGTCAGATAGAACAATAAGATACTAAAGTCATAGTGGATATAAAAGTATCAGTTAGCATTATCACTAAATCCACTATCAATCACCTTGGATGGTACATCACTGAACTAGCCAACATTATTCTAATAGTAGCAGATGGAGTTATAGTAACCCCTCTTGGAAAGGTCCTACAAATATCTGTGACCTTTGGATATCAAACTATATCTATTGATATGCTGGTATCAAATGCATCTAACTATGATATAATCCTAGGGATTAACTGGATGAAGATTACAAAGGTCAAGATTGATATCTCTGAAGGAAGAATAGATTTCAACTGAAGAGGAAATTCTTTTAGAGTCCCCATCAAGATCTCCAAAAAGGCAACTATCATAGATCCTTAGTAAGTATATAATAAAGAAGGGGAAAGTGATGATAGTAAAGAAAATGAGAAGATATCACTAGTGTTCATCAATCAGATAGAAATCACAGAGATACCTAGAGAGACCTATCACAAGTTGATAGAGCAAGAAAGGCTTAAACTATACAGCTATAACATGAGGAGCATCTGCTGCCCCTTTTGTAAAACAAAGATCTACTATACAGAAATGATATGTAGTTGTGTATCTACCCAAAAGCTTGAAATTTGGAACACCCTTAAGAAACACCTTCCCCCCATCAACTATAAGAAGAGAAAAGAACCAGAAAGGATTCAACAAGAAGTATCAGACTTCTTAGAAGATCTCTACTTAGGACAGAACCCTCATCTATTTACTAATACAGTATTAGAAATGTAGGATACACTTTGGCCCAACCTCACAGCTTTTGGTAAAGAAAATCTAAACATGCACTTTAAGGATGTGCAGAAGCCTTTCGGATATCTCCATCCAGATATACAACAAAGCCTCTGAGAAAAGAAGCCATATCTTAAGAACTATCATAATGTCTGGATCAATAAATGAGATTATTACAAGAACTGTTACTAGGATGAAGTTCCACCCCACCTCATCTGGAAAACCATCAAGCATACAAGGTTCTATTTCAACTACTATGATTATAAGAAGCACTACACTTGGCAAGAAAGGATTACAGAGGAAGAGGAAATACTTGAGAAAGAACTACAAATAGTTTTAATTATCCTGAAGGACTTTACTAATAATGAACAAGAATGGACTAACTGCATCTAAGATGACAGTAATAGATATAACTCAGATAGTGGAAATTCAAGCTATGAAAGAGAAGATTGAGAACCTGAAGAGGTAGAACTAAGTTTTCCCAGAACAGACAGCATTCTGCCAGAAGATAATATAGATAAAACTGTTGAAATTATTAGCTTATTATATCTCTCTCTCATCGACAATCGATGCTACATCACTCAATTATGGCTTAGATGATCTTTGTTTGTATTGACTAATCATATATTAGCATTAATAAATATACGCATATTGGCTTCATGAGCCAGTGTGCTCTTTACTCTAAACACACATTCAAAGATCAAAACTTCAACAGGTTATGAGCCCTGAGCCACTCGAATTGCAGCTTGACAACCTGAGATCTACGCAATCATAGCAATTACAACTGCGATTACAATAAGCATTTATTTAATATTATAAACAACACGTCAAACAATGTGATAAACAATGCGATAAATGATACTGTGATAAAGTAATGTGATAAACAACACATAATGACATAGCATTCAATGATGCAACACAATGAAATAGACAATCTATACATATTGTCATTAGCAACAAGATTGACAAGATTGTGGTCTAAATCAAAAACAGACAACAGATATCAAACTCTTGATAATGACAAAGGATTGAATGGCAACCATCAGAGCAATATAGGATTTAGCCTCGATCAACAGGAACAGATGGCTACAATGATCAGAAATCAGGAAGATAAATTAGATACGCTGGCAATCTTATTGGGCAAATTGATAGCAAAAATTGACAAAACAAATGTATTACCCAGTGCATCAACCAATCAGAATGTAGCTACAGAAGGCAACATGCCATAAATACAAACACAATCACCATCACCAACAACATCAACAAAGCTTAACAATCTGGTGAAGGAGTACCTAAGATCGATCAACAAATTTGATGGGTCAGGAGGCATACCCAGATTATTTGATTACTTTGATGCCATAGAGCAATTTATCACCAGTACCAATCTATCAGTACAAAAGGAGGAAGTCAACGCAGTGATCAGTAAAATTACAGGTAACGCTAGAATGTGGCTATGGAGGCACATGAACACATTGGGAGAATTTGATTTATAGAATGAGCTTAAAGAGGCTATGATGCAAAAATATGCACCAATGGAACAATTGTTATGAATACGCGATAAGCTTGCAATGATGAAGTAAAAAGGATCGATCGAAGATTATAATGACACATTCAACCAGATTATGGCACAAATCGAAGACATAACCAATATAGAAGCTATACCGTAATATCTCCAGGGTCTAAGCCCCAGGTACCGGGAATTAATACTTGTGCAGGAGAATATGCTGATAATACTAGAGGCTTTACAACTCGCATGCATCAAGTTCGATCCAGATAGTAAGTAGAGGTGCGATGAAGCCCATATGACAGACCGAGGTGGCTACTAAGGCAGCTACCAAGGCGGCGGTTGTGGCAATTGAGGCAGAAGTGCCAGACGAGGCTGAGGCTATAACAACAATAATGGAAACAATCAAGAAGGTTATCATAATGACAGAGGTGACCAAGGTAGCGATCGCGGAGCCCATCGAGGCAGGAATTTTCAGAGATACCCTTAGAAATATTACATCTGTGAGGGAGAACACAGAATATTCTAATACAATAAATTCAATGATTGGGTAAAAACAGAAAAAGAAAAGGCTAAACTGAGAGCTAAAGCAAATCTGGTGATTGGTGCCATCATCGATTTAGGCACCATACAATATATATTCAACCAATGAGAGATTTTCGAGATGGTGGCTGAGCATGATGGCTTGGTCACATGTGCAGGGAACAAGAAGCTATGCACCACGCACATTGGAACAATTAAGCTCGACGATGAGCTAAAATTATAGGACATTTTATATATACTGGAAATCACCAGAAATTTAATATCTGTGCAGGCATTGATACATAATGGAAATGACATAATCTTCAAAAGTGACGGATCAGTAATTAAAATCAGCACGGATCACAAGGAAATCAAAATCAGATAAGCCAATGGTGACCTATTTTATTTATCGATATCACCAGAGCTAGAAGCAAACATTGCTGATTCCAAGATTGATAACTATATATTATGGCATCATCAGCTGGGCCATCCAGGCCGAAATACTCTATAATCAATTAACAAATTTATCATAGGGCTTAGAGATGTGTGGCTGTCGACTGGACAAATTGAAATATGTGCTGGATATGAACATGTGAAGTTACACTATAAGCCTTTCAGATATGTGAAAAATCGATCGATGGAGCCTATCAGAAGGGTGCACTCAGATCTGTGCAGGCTGATGCCTATGCCATCAGTCAATGGAGCAAAATATATATTAACATTCATCAATGACACCACTCGCTATGTCACAACATATTTTATTGACAATAAAAGTGATACATTTGATCAATTCCGGGCATTCAAAGCATTTGCCGAAACGCAATCAGGCCGAAAACTGAAGATTCTCCAGTCTGATAGAGGGGGAGAGTATGTAAACACTGAGATGCGCGAATTTTTAATCAAAAACAGAATTCATCATAAAATGATGACACCAGACATGCTGCAACAAAATGGTATCACCAAACAATATAACTGGACATTGATAGAGTCGATCCGGGCTATTAAAATCACTGCCGACATACCTGATGAACTTTGGGCTGAACTTGCTGCAAGTGCTACATATTTACACAACCGATTGCCAATACGAGCCAATAAGGAGAGTGCTTCACCATTTGAATTATGGCACAGTTACAAGCCTGATATCAGTAACTTGCATGTCATATGGGCTGATGCATATATGTATATTTGCAAAGGAAAAAGATTGAAACTAGTGCCCCGATCCAAAAAGCTTAAAATAATTGACTATTATGATGAAAAGAAGGTATATAGGCTCTGGGATCCAACTAATAGGAAGATAGAGATCAGCTGTGACATCACATTTGATGAATCTATTATATTAAAATCTCCAACAATTGTCAACCCAGAAAATCAAGAATATGTCATTGAAGCGATTATTGGAGAATGCAAGATTGATGAAAAAAGGCAATATCTGATAAAATGGCTAGGCTATAACAATGATGATGACAATACCTGGGAGCCAATCAAACAATTGATAGATACTGAAGCTCTACAAATTTGGCAAGATTGCATGCCAGAAGCTAATTTAATTAAATCGACTGATGACCCAATAACCTACAAGGAAGCAATTTCCCTGCCTGATGCAAAGCTTTGGGAGGAAGCGATCAATCAAGAGCTTAAATCACTTAAGAATAATAACACGTGGATAATTGTACCTGAGGTGCCTATGGGATGCAAGCCGATTGGATGTAGATGGGTATTTAAAAAGAAGCTTAATACTGATGGATCGGTTGCCAGGTACAAGGTAAGATTAGTTACCAAGGGATATTCACAATAGCAAGGAATTGATTATGATGAAACATTTGCTCTCATGGCAAAATTTACATTGATCAGGGCACTTTTATCAATCAGTGCAGTCCTAAACTTAGAAATTCACTAAATGGATGTAAAAACTGCATTCCTGAATAGTGATCTTGATAAGGAAATCTATATAATAGTACCTGAAGGAATTGACTAATCGGAGCTGTCACCGAGAGCTGTGTGTAAGCTCAATCAATCATTATATGGACTAAAGCAATCATCTCATATGTAGAATCAGAAGATTGACAACTACCTCAGCCAATCAAATTTTACAAGATTACAATCAGATCACAGCATTTATCTAAGAAGAAGACAAGATAATCAATCACTGATAATTATTGCCATATATGTCAACAATCTACTAATTCTGGCTGATTCAATGGAAATGATAAACAAATTCAAGGTAGAGCTTAGCAATGCATTTGATATGATGGACTGTAGCGAAATTAAACATTTTCTAGGTATTCAAGTCATTCGCAATCGAAAAACACATATAATCACAATTGATCAAAGTCACTTTGCCAATCAAATCATTACAAGGTTTAACATGACAGATGCCAAGCCAATCAGTATACCCCTTGATCTATCTATTCAACTCAAAGCTGAAGGGGGAAAATCCGCAGACTAAAATCTATTCAGACAAATGATTGGTAGCATAATGTACCTAATGATTGGGATAAGACCTGATCTAGCTGCTGCTGTTAGCATCATTAGTCAATTTTCGGCCAATCCAATGCAAGAACATCACCATGCCCTCAAACGATTATTAAGATATATTAAAGAAATAGCCAATTATAAGCTGTGTCTTAGATGTAATCAGGATCTAAAACTGATCAGTTTCAGTGATGATAACTGGGGAGGAGATATTAATATATGATGATCAACTACAGGATATATTTTCAACCTATCAGGGGGAGCTATCAGCTGGTCAAGCAAGCACCAACCAACCATTGCCCTATCAACAACTGAAGCAGAATATATAGCATTAGCACATGCAATGAAAGAAGCCATTTGGCTACACACCCTATTGGATGAGCTAGGATATTTACTAAATTGTACAACAACCTTATTTGAAGATAACCAATCAGCAATTGCCCTTGCCAAAAACCCAATTAATCATGCTCGATCAAAGTATATTGACATTCAGCACCACTTTATTCAAGAGAAAGTTAAATCAAAGGTGATAGATATCGTTTACATGGTAATAGATGAAATGATCGCTGATGCATTAACTAAGCCACTTGTGCGACCCAGACTTGAAATGTTAATCACAAAAATAGGCTTATGTAACTAACTTTTTTTCTTCTTTCAAAAACTTTTATTTTTCTTTATCATGTTATTTTTATTACTTAAGTAGTATTTTACATATAGTTATTTGTAGTAAATGTACTTCATAGATGCCATTCGTGATGTACAGTTGAACAATTTATTTTTATTTTTATCAAGATATGTCAAGCAGGGGGAGTATTGAAATTATTAGCTTATTATATCTCTCTCTCATCGACAATCAATGCTACATTACTTAATCATGGCTTAGACAATCTTTGTTTGTATTGACCAATCATATATTAGCATTAATAAATACATGCATATTGGCTTTATGAGCCAGTGTGCTCTTTACCCTAAACACACATTTGAAGATCAAAACTTCAACACCATCAACAATATCTTGATCAGTGAAGATAGACATGGATTTATCATTGACCTTGACTATGTAATCTACTGGATAAAAATAGGTACATCACAATTTAGTAACTGCACTGGAACAGGGCCTTTTATAGTGATTGACATCCTCAAAGCTAAAAGTGAGACTCAGCATGATTTTCAACATGATCTCAAATCATTTTTATATATATTTCTGTGGATTTGCACCAAATATAAGGGGCCTAATGAAGGATGGGAGCAGCCTCGAAGGAATGAGAGGCACTTGATAAAATTATAGTAGGGACCATTTGAGTAAGTAGCAAATACTAAATATGCAATGATGATACAAAATTTTGACAATAAAGTTCTGTCAATATTTTCATTCTATTTTAACCTATTGAAAGAATTTGCATGCAAATTTCATAAAGTACTTTTTTCAATGGTACAAGGCAAGATACACTGATATGAGATTTTGATGAATATTATATATAAAGATATACTGGAGGTGTTTGACAAGATACTGATGAGATGCTGAAGTTGGTGAGTTATTATATATATAATAAATTGACTTCCTCTCAAATATTAACATCTTTTTAATATTTATTTATATAAATAACAAATTGAAAATAAAAATGTACTTGGTGAGTTATGATATATATGTAATAAATTAACTTCTTCTCGAATATTAACTTCTTTTTTTTTTTTTTTTAATTATCAACACATAGATAATGAATCAAAGATATTTAAATTGAATATATTTAGAACCTAATATCTCTTCAATATAGGATTGTAATATTCAGAAAAACAGTTGTATTTTTAATTTAGATAGAGAAAAACATCGCATTTTTGACAGATAATGTTGCTCTGGGGTGGGCAGGATTTTTTGATCATAATATTGTTAGCTTTTACTTGAATCTAACACTATATGCATGCTTCATGCTTGACTTTATAGGTGGGTAGATGATTGCCTAGGAGGAGTCAAGAGAGGTTCAGGTCTTATAAGTGCTTTATAATGTGATGTTTTACTTATTTTATATTTGACAGGTCAGCTAAGTCTGGTAAGTCTGGTGAGACACTTGGCTCTCAGTTTGATGACTCTGAATCTAGCTCTGGGTCTAGCTCTGAATCTAACTCTGGATCTGATGGCAGGTCTAATGATAGTTCTTCCATACATGTTTATTTCTAGTTTTTCATCTTATATTCTCATTTTCCATCTCTCTTGCTATTTTTAGAAGATCCTAAACTAATTCAAGCCGAAAATTAATATAGTTGGTCTTCAATCCTGCTGTCTTACATACTAGATATGAATTGACAGTAATTGTATCTAACAACTAGAAAAATAATAGCATCCAGTTTTGACAAGTTATGATTTATGTTTTATAGTATGCTCAACATTGGTCAGCAATGTCAACACCACCCATATTTTGATTGTAATCATTGATGACTTTCAGAATTGTAACACCCTTTCAATAGCTGCTTCCCCAGGTATTCTGAACTCGATTCTTATTATATTGGTTAATTCTTGGATGGTGTTGCTCACGTTTGATTCTCCATTCAGGTCTAGCAAGCTTGTGAATAATTGTTAGCATTGTAATAGCACAATTATCTACCCATAGTAAGGTTAGAAAATTGTTGACCACTACACCTGATATAGTATTCTAATCAAGATACATTGCTAGTTTTTCAACTTTAAGTTCTTTTGGAAATTGATTTAAGTGTGCCCTAACTGTTCCACATGCTCCAATCTCTTTTGATCATAGATATGCAAATAGTGGAATACTGCAGAAATAATTATCCATATAGATGTTGAATGTTTGATTGAATAGAAGTTGTTTAACAAGATAAATAATGAGATTTGCTATATTGGTGAGCCCAACAATTTTCTTAATCTCTGTAATATTATTAGCAACTTGTAAAGCTAAAAGAAATACTAATGCAAAGCCATTATTACATATTGTATAGACCTTGAAGCCTACTTTGATAGGCTTGTTCTTATTACAGTAGGTATATATACTTCTATCTTTGAAATGTACCATCATTTCATCAAGTAACATATTTGAACTTGGGCAATATATCAATTGAGAGGTGGTTTGAATATAAGATAGCAATGGTTCAAGCTTTGTATAGTAATTGCCCTTATGTTAGTTGTATAGAGAGATATAAAGAAATCGTTTAATTTGCTGAAACCAAAATAATATCATGTAGTTTGTGATATGGTGAGTTGGCTTCCAGAGGTCCTTTTTATCCCACATCTATTTGATGGATCTATCAGCACAAAAGAGGCCAAAATAGATACAGATTGCAATGAAGATAAGAAGCTCAGGTTTTGTTAGATTTTTCCATATTCTGCTACTATCTTCTCCAGTATCCTTAACTGCAGTATAATGATTTATATTGATAATGATTTTTTTTAAAATGTTATTATTGAAGAAGAGCTAGAAAACCTTGCTAATAGAGGGAGCTTTACCAAGATGCTTGGTGATAGAGGGCTTTGGATGAAATGGCTTCATGTGTTCAAAGGGTATAAAGTTCAGAATGGCAGGTAAGACTTTTTTGCCCTTGGTCAATGTCAATTTACCTCTAGTCAATTTGCCTTTAGTTGATTTGCCTTTGGTCACCAGCCTTTCCCTTTTTTTTTTATTGCTTTGGCTAGGATTGTTGATAGATTTCTTGTTATCATTTGTTTTATCCTCAAATCCATCATCATTGTTAATAAGGATAAATTCATCATCCTTGCTTACCTTTGGTGACCTCTCTCTCCTTCTTTTGCTAGGAGATTTGATGGGTTTCTCTTCAATGGACTCCTCTTCAATAGACTCCTCTTCGATGGGTTCCTCTTCAAGCTCCTCTTCTTCATTATCACCTATATCATCCTCAAATTAGTTGCTAAGGATTCAGAAGCGAATTTCTACTATAGCTTCAAACTCTAGTTGAGGCATATAAGATTTTATGATGCCGAGTAGAGAGATAAAAGTAAAGTGCAGTAGATAGAGGCTAGTGATGATATTTATTTATTCCTTTTTTTTTATTACTCTTTTTAAAAGACATCAAATTTACTATGCTCATTTTCTTCTCTTTCAGAAGATAAAACACAATCCATCCAAGCTCTTAGACAAAACACACGTGTTATAATCTTAAATAGAAAATCTACAATCTTGAATTGACTATTTACAATCTTAAATAGAATGTCTACAATCTTAAATAAGATAGGTTTAACATTGTATTGTACCACTAGATTATTGTACTAGTAACCAAATATTTGACAGCAAAATGTATTTTCCTGGAGGACTGGTCTGAGCTCTTTGAATATATCTTTCCTTTTAGTACATCAATAATAGCATGTTACCAATCTTGTATCTCACTTTAAACAATGCCACAGGTTACCACATTCTCTGTACCTAGGTCAGCAAGAGAATGCCTAATGGGCGAAAGATATTCAGTGAGCCTGATGGGATACATGATGAGCAAAGAGGATGCCTGGCTGGCAAGGAGATGCCTGACTGGTGAGGGGATATCTGAAGGGTGAAGGATGCCCAATGGGGGATGCCTGATAGCGAAGAATGCCCAACAGAGGATGCCTGATAGCAAAGAATATCTAACAGAGATACCTAACAGGTGAGAGGTATTCAGTGAGCTAGATGGGTAAGAGAGATGCCTGATAGGCAAGATGCCTGAAGGGTAAGATGTCTGATAGGCAAGAGACCTGGCTCAAATACCTCTTGTTTATATTCTCATTTATATCTTATTTTTTTGCAAAATAAAATTGATTAATTTGAATGCTATACTATTTAATGTATTATAGTATTAAATATATAGCTTGCTAAAATCAATTCTAATGCAGTACATATTTCATTAAGTTAGTCAATAGTTGTGTTTTTTATAGGTATATTTGCTTGTATTATAGACTAAGAGATATATTATATAATTATCTATAATATTGTTTTATAGTATCTCAAAATATTCAATATAATTTAATTTATAATAAAATATGAGATAGAAGATATATTTATAACTAAGAGCTTTAATAGTTTTATATAATAATAGTTTTTGATTTCTGAAATCCTCTTGAAAAGACATAATATATTCTGTACAACAATTGTTAATTATATATTCTTCTTTACATCTTGCTAAAATTCTTCCTTCTAGCTAAAGACCTCATTCTTCAAGTACTACCTTTAATTCTTTAGCTTTTTCTTTTAGATTCTCATTAGGATAATCTAATAGAAAAACTATTTCTTGCTGAATACTATTAAACATTATAGAATATATTAAAGGTTGTTTTCTATCTAGATTAAGATTCATATTGTAAGTAAGCAAAGCATCTGAGATATATATAGAATGTTCTTGACTATTATCAAATACAAATACCGCAATATATTTTAGATGAACAGCTTCAAATATTGGAATTGCTCTTGTTGTAATCTAAAAATAAATAAATTATTATATAATATTAATTTTATATTTTTAAAAATAAAACTTTATAACTATCTTTTACTTAACCTTATTAGAAAATTAACTATAGAGCTTTATAATTTTTTATCTTATTAATAAAGATATTTACCTATTTATAAAGATCATTACTAGTCTAATATCTATTATGATTCTTACTATATTCAAATATGATATATATCTCTTATAGAAATGTTACTGCCATTTTTGAATATTGTTCCTCTAGTACAGCTAAGTTGTTGAAATTTGATCTTCGAATGTGTGTGTTTAGAGTAAAGAGCGCACTGGCTAATAAAGCCAATATGCGTGTATTTATTAATGCTAAATTATGATTGGTTGATACAAACAAAGATCGTCTAAGTCACAATTGAGTAACATATGATCAATTGTTGATGCATCGATCATTGATAGGAGAGATATAATAAGCTAATAATTACAACACTCCCCCTGCTTGATATATCTCGATAAAAAAATAAATAGATAAAATAAAGGAATAAAAGTAAAGTGTTCAACTGTACATCACAAATGTCATCCATGAAGTACATTTACTGCAAATAATTATATATAAAATACTACTTAAGTGATAAGAATGATGTGATAAAGAACATAAAAAATTTTTTAAAGAAATAATGTTAGTTACGTAAGCCCATTTTTGCGATCAACATTTCAAGTCTTGGTCGCGCAAGTGGCTTGGTTAATGCATCAGCTATCATTTCATCTGTCGCCATGTAAACGATATCTATCACCTTTGATTCAACTTTCTCTCGAATAAAGTGGTGCTGAATGTCGATATGCTTTGATTAAGCGTGATTAATTGGATTTTTGGCGAGGGCGATTGCTGATTGGTTGTCTTCAAATAAAGTTGTTGCACAATTTGGCAAATATCCTAGCTCATCCAATAGGGTGCATAGCCAAATGGCTTCCTTTATCGCATGAGCTAATGCCATATATTCTGCCTCAGTTGTTGATAGGGCAACGGTTGCTTGGCATTTGCTTGACCAGCTGATGGCTCCTCCTGATAGGTTGAAAATATATCCTGTGGTTGATCGTCGTGTGTTAATGTCTCCTCCCCAGTTAGCATCGCTGAAACCGATCAGTTTTAGATCCTGATCGCGTCCAAGGCACAGCTTATAATTGGCTGTTCCTTTAATATATCTTAATAATCGTTTGAGGGCGTGGTGATGTTCTTGCATTGGATTGGCCGAAAATTGACTGATGATGCTGACAGCAGCAGCTAGATCAGGTCTCGTCCC
>RBNK01001185.1:0-17084 GCA_003990785.1 Endogone sp. FLAS-F59071 | reverse complement strand
TCATTATAATCTTCGATCGATCCTTTTTGCTTCATCATCGCAAGCTTATCGCGCATTCGTAACAATTGTTCCATTGGTGCATATTTTTGTATCATAGCTTCTTTAAGCTCATCCTATGAATCAAATTCTCCTGATGTATTCACGTGCCTCCGTAACCACATTCTAGCGTTGCCTGTAATTTTACTGATCGCTGCGTTGACTTCCTCCTTTTGTACTGATAGATTGGCGCTGGTGATAAATTGCTCTACGGCATCAAAGTAATCGAACAATCTGGGTGCGCCACCCGATCCATCGAATTTGTTGATCGATCTCAAGTACTCCTTCGCCAGATCGTTAAGCTTTGTTGATATTGTTGGTGATGGTGATGGTCGTGGCATATTGCCTTCTATAGCTGCATTCTGATTGGTTAGCGCGCTAGGTGATGTGATTGTTTTGTCGATTTTTGCCATCAATTCGCCCATTAGAGTTGCAAGTGTGTTTAATTTATCTTCCTGATTTCTGATCATTGTAGCCATCTGTTCCTGTTGATCGAGGCTAAATGCGATATTGCTCTGATGGTTTCTATCCAATCCTTCGTCATCATTGTCAGGGGGTTGATATCTGTTGTCTGTTTTTGATTTAGATCGCAATCTTGTCAATCTTGTTGCTGATGACGATGATGTGTATAGGTTGTCCATTTCGTCGTGTTGCGTTGTTGAATGCTATGTCATTACGTGTTTATCGCGTTGCTTTATCGCGGTGTCGTTTGTCACATTGTTTATCGCTTTGTTTGACACATTGTTTACGATTTTAAATAAACACTTACAGTAATCGCAGTTATAATTGCGTAGATCTCAGGTTGTCGAGCTGCAATTCGAGTGGCTCAGGGCTCATAACCTATTGAAATTTGATCTTCGAATATGTGTTTTGAGTAAAGAGAGCGCACTGGCTAATGAAGCCAATATGCATGTATTTATTAATGCTAAAATTATGATTGGTCGATATAAACAAAGATCGTCTAAGCCACAATTGAGTGACGTATGATCGATCGTTGATACATCAATCATTGATAGAAGAGATATAATAAGCTAATAATTACAACATTAAGAAGGGTGTCGATGTAGGTGTTAACTAGCAAGAATTAAGTGTGGTCGATCGAATAAAGTGTATCTGTTAGAATCTCGAAACTATCTCAATTGCTTACTCCTTGAGTAAGGCTTCAGTATCCCTCGGGTTGTCTGTTGTAAGCTTTCTTAGCTTGTTGCAGTCCGAATTTTATTGATAATTGCGAGCGGAGTATTTATAAGAAATTACAAGGTGCTATACGGGCAGCTACCCAGGTTACTACTTGAATTTCTGATTGGCTCGGCTAAATATAAGGTACAAATTGATTGGCTAAGACATAATAAAATGATATATCAGGTTATAATGTAATTGGGTGACGAAATAATATATCAGATCGAAATACTATTTTAGATTATAGTGTGATTGCGGATCTCAGCATTGTTACAAGTCTCAACAATGCTACAAGTTTCAGTGTTATTACAAGTCACATGACTTGTGATCTCACATGATCAAATTGTATGTCATCACAAAATGTTCCATTATATCTCCTTCCTTTCTGCAAGTTAGACTTCAAGGTACAGTTCTAACTCAGAGAAATCTCTTTATAACTGTTTTACCTCTTCCTCTAGCTCCTTCATGTCATTCTGTGTTAGTTGATTTAATTGGTGTATACTGCACCAAAAGTGATTCAAAGCACTAGGCTTGTGCTTGAATAGTTAATAAATTTATTTAGCCATTTTTGCGACATAGGCAGTGAGTGCTCCTTTGAGGGCTTGTTGACAGATTTCTCTATCCTTCCGGTTCCAGATATGTTCAACTTCTTCATCCCAGAGTTGTGCGATTCGGTAGTATTTCTTCTATTCATTGATTCATGCCAGGTGTTGCCTCCTTTGAATGTTGCATATAATTGATCAGGTCTTCTGTAAGGTCGATCCTTCTATCTCCTCAAGGTCTTCCAGAGGTTCTATATGTCGGTAGGCCTCGATCAGGCTGACTCGGACTTCATGGAAGTTGTTCCAATGGGGTATGATATTTCTTGAGGTGGTTTCGGTGGACGGTATAGGGTAAAATCGTTCCTGTTGTTTTTCGTAACTGATACATAGTTCCTTTTATACTGGCGATATAGTATAGTCCTTCCCATTTCGGGTCCAATTTTGCTGACCATGAAGACTCTACTATATTCTGGTATAGTAAGACTTGGTTACTAATCTTCAATCTTTCAGTTTCCTTGTGTTCCTTGTTGTAATTCTTCTTTTGTCGGTCTTGTATAATGGCAATAAATTCTCTCACCTTGTTTCGGACATTGTGTAATTCTTGAATTTCCTTTGTCACACGATGCTCGATTTGTGTTTCCCAGGAGGTGTGGCTGGGTTCCGAGGTGGTCATTACTTGGTCTACTAGCTGATGAGCTTTTCTTCTATAAGCAAGCTCAAAAGGGGTGAACTTTGTTGTCTCTTATTTTATTATTTGTAATGCAAATAAGGCGGAAGGTAGGTACAAGTCCCAATCTCCTCCTTGTGATTGTACTACTTTGGCAATTGTGTTCTTGATAGTTTGATTTGTCTGTTCAGTGAGTCCATTTCCTTGGGGATGGTAGGCAGTAGTTTTTATCTGGCGGATTCCAAAGTGTTGCGTCAATATCTGCATGAATTCATTAACGAATTCAGTCCCTTGATCGGAGGTCATTTCATAAGATATTCCATGGTGGTAGATAATATCTTCATAGATAAAGGGTGCAATATTAAGGGCATCTGCAAGGGGCAATGCTCTTGCTTCGGGGTACTTGGTCAGGTAATCAACTGCTACTATGATGTATCGATTTCCTCTAAGTGTTCTTGGTAGTGGTCTAACAATGTCTATTCCAATATGTTCGAAGGGTTCTCCAGGTATAATCGGTTGTAAGGTCTCAACTTCCTTTCCTCGGCGCCTCTTCTGGCAAGTGTTGCATCTTCTGATATATTCTCTAATATCTTCGTACATGTTCTTCCAATAATATTTTTCTGATAGTCGTTGATATGTATTGTCTACACCCATGTGTCCTGCCAGCTGATGGTCATGAGAGGCCTGAAGTACCATCTGCTTTTTGTGTTCAGGAACTACAAGTCATGTCTGTCCTCTGTATCGTCGGTAAAGTATATTATTCTTGATAAAATAGTTGAGTGCTATTGTCCGTATAAGCCGTTGATCATTTTCATTCATCATCCCAGTAAAGGTTAGGTTACTGAGGTAATCCAAATATCCATTATAGAGTTCAGTATTCATTGGGTAGGTATATTCTTTTTGGTTTGGGGTGTCGATCTTGGATAAATTGGGGTAGGTGTGAAAGGGTGTTCACATTCTGATGATTCTGTCCTTTTCTGTATTGCATCGTGAAGTCGTATTCCTGCAATATGGCTAGCCATCATGTATACATTCTTGTCAGATTTGGCTTATTCCAAAGCCATTTGAGAGCTGAGTAGTCTGTTATTAGGGTGAACTATTTTCTAATCAGGAAGTGGTGGAAGTGTTGTATAGCCCAAACGACTGCTACGCATTCCAGCTGAGTGGCTCCGTAGGAGGGTTCTGCTCCATGGGTAGCTCATCCTACATAAGCTATCACATGTTCTCCATCTTTGTTATCTTGCGCTAAAATTGCTCCGAGTCCAAATGACGATGCATTCGTATACAGCTTGAATACTTTTGTGAGATCCGGTCTTGCTATAACTGGTGTATGGGTAAGTGCTTCCTTGATTAGGTTGAAGGCTGTTTGTGCGGCCGACGTCCATTCCCATGCTCTTCCTTTTCTTTGCAACATATGCAGGGGTGCGGCAATTTCAGAGTAACCAGGGATAAACCTTTTATAGAACTGAACCAGTCCTAAGAATCCTCATAAGGCTATCTTATCTTGCGGGGTTGGAAAGGCTTTGACAATTTCAGTCTTCTTTGGGTCTGGGCAGATTTCTCCTCCATTGATTATAAATCCGAGGTATTCAATTTTCTTTTGTCCAAAGTAGTATTTTGTTGGCTTGATCCTTAATCCATGTTTTCTAAGTCATTCGAATACTTCCTTCAGAATCACCATGTGTTCTGCGAAGTTCTCTGCATAGATATTGATGTCGTCGATATACACAATCACTCCATGTCTAATCAAATCATAGAAGATCTCGTTCATTGCAGCCTGGAAGGTGGCGGGTGCATTGCAAAGTCCAAAGGACATTCTTGTGAATTCATACTATCCAAATGGTGTAACAAATGCCGATTTCTCCTGTGCTTCGGGCATCATTCCGATTTGGTTATATCCTACCCATAGGTCTAAGGTTGAGTAGATCTGCACCTTTTTCAACATGTTTTGTAAGTCTTCTGAGTGCAGAATTGGGTATGCGTGCTTCTTGGTGACTGAATTCAATTTGTGATAATTGATAACCATTCTCTGTCTGTCTTTCTTTAGTACTATACTGATAGATGATGCCCAAGGACTTTTTGACCATACGATTACTCCTGACTCCAATAGCTCTTAAACATGCTTTCATACAAAGTCATGATAGTTGGCTGGCAATCTGTAGGGTACCTGTTTGATTGGTTTAGTATCTCCTGTGTCGATATGGTACATGAAGAAGGCTTGGTCCGGCAGGTCCTTAAAACTGATCACGATAATATCCTCATACTCCTTCAGTAGGTCTTGCAACTGTTTCTTCTGGTTCGGTAACAGGTTTTCATTGAGGGAGTAAATGTGCTTCTTAGTGCTCTCCTGGTCATCCAGTCTCTCCATTATCACATTTGCTTGTCCAGTTGATCCAAATCCTTTCCTTCTATATCGTGTTTCTTCTAAGTTTTCTACTTCTTTCAAAGGTTGTTATTCACATTTGATGATCACCATCTGAGCAATTCGATTACCTTGATATACTTTGAATTGACCATGGTTATAGTTAACTAATCCAACCTCGATTTCTCCTCTATAGTCTTCATCTATTAATCTAGGGAATGCTTCTATTCCAGAGTTGCGGTAGAGTCCACTTCTTGCCCATACTTGTGCACACTGTCCAGGTGGTAGGGCAATAGCAATTCCAGTTTTTACGAAGGCTGATGATTTCAGTTCTAGAGTGTAGTCTTCATCTGCATATAGGTTATATCCTGCGGCTCCTTTAGTTTTCCTCTTTGGTATAATTGCGCTTTCTGTCAGTTTCTTGACTTGAGTTGTTGTATCTTTTTCTTTAACTGTGAATACTTCTTCAAAGGTGGGGACATTTGGTTCCTTCCACTGTTCGTGAGTTGTATCCTGAGGTAGGTTTTGCTACAAGTCCTTCCACCACCAATAGCGCATGCTGATATGTTCATCAGGGTGAATTATTTCCTCAAGTGCAATGATTTCTTCTTCTGAATCTGAGTCGCTTTCTTCAATCAGGATAGGTCCATTATCTTCGTCATCTTCCTAGAATAAGGCTCTGACTTCAGTAGGTGTCTGAGTAGTGTAAACTTCATTGCTCCATTCCTCGGGCACTTCCTCATCTTCATTTTCTTCAGGTATCGTCTGTTCCTGTTCTCGATTATAACTTTCCTTCCAGGTTCTATGGTAATTGATATTATATGGTTCATCTGGATATCTGATCTAGTTTTCACATTCCCAAAGGTCATAGGGGTTGACTTCATCCCAGTAACATCCTTGCAGGTAGATGTTGCAATTTCCCCAGAGACATCCTTTGCCAATATGTCTAATGTTCATCCAAAAACAGTCCCACACTTCTCCAGTGTTATCTGCGAATGGGTGAGGGTTTCTTCCATTATACGGCCCATAATTCATTGAGGGTGGAGTCCTTCAGCAGGTCTGTGATAATCTTGGTTTCCTGATCTTCTTCTCTGTCGGCAAGTGCATCTCCAAGGTATCTTGGTAAGGTATCAACTTTGTATCACTGCAGGTGCACATTATTTCTGCGCAATAGATGCATTGCTCACAGAATGGACATCTAGTGTTCCTCATGTTGTATTCAATCAACTGGTTCTTTTCTAAAGGCGTCAGGCAGTGATATTCACTATGGATTACTACGTTCGCTTCTTCTTCTTCTACCAAGTTGAGGTGCGCCTGTCTGGGGGTTATTTCTTTATCTGTGTTACTTTCGTCTTCCGGTCTCTGAGTGAGTTTTGGTACTACTCCTTTCTGAATATCCAGAGGTACACTAAACTTTCTTCCATGGTTGATGAAGATTAGCCTTTGTGCATCCAGGTCAATTCTTGCTTTAGCTTTCTTCAACTAGCTATTGCCCAAGACAGTGTTGTAGGATTGTGCATCGGTGATGACCATTCTGACAGGTATGATTTCTGTTCCGAACTAAACTGGCACTTCTCTGAGTACTCCTAGAGGTATGCTGCTTTTTCCACTTGTGACAACCAAGGTAGAGGTAGCGGGTTTATCAATATCCCATCCTAGGTGGTCCAGGAAATGCTTGGCGATAATGCTGACTCCTGCTCCAGTGTCGATAATAACTGAGTATGCTAATCCTCCAATGTTGCATTGTGCGTAGGTAGATGAGGTATAGGTTTGCTCCTCTTGTTCTTCAGCAGTGTTGACTTCCTCGAATCGGATGGTTGGTTTGGTCTCTATAATCTGCGTTTTCACCTTCTGCTTCATTGACAGTGTGATCTGGAAGAGTTGTTTGAAGGTAATGTTTGCCTTCTGACTGGCAATGTCTTTCCATGGATCATATTCGAATTCTCTAACTTTCCTAGGCTTTTTCTCCTTGTTTTCTTCTTGATCCGTCATTTCTTCATCTCCAGTGGTTGAAGTAACTGTCTCGCCAGATTGCATTATCTGTTTGAAGGCTTTGTCTCATTGATCCTTATTCAACTGTTGCCTTTGTGTTGGCTTCTTTGGCTTCTCGATAACAACTTCAGGTTCCTGGGTCAGTTTCTTCCTTGGGTAGGGGGTCTTCCTTGTGGTAGTGCAGCTGACTGCTTCAACAGGGTAGGCTTCCAGGTATTCTTCGCTAAATTCTTCATCTTCTTCTTCGATTTCTTGCACTACATTGACATGGTCGGCCTTCTTTACTTCCTCTCTCTCTCATCCTTCCTTCCAGCTCCTAGTTTGGCAATCTTTGGCAAAGTGACCACGTCTTCCGCAGAGAAAGCAATTTATCTCAGTCCTATTATGTTCTTCGGCCACAAAGGTTCCTTTCGGTTGCTTATTCTGGCGGATCACCTTGGCTTCAAGATCAGCTATGTGTGCTGTCATCTCTGAGAACATCTTGGTAATCTTCTCCATCTCATTCTCATAAGTTGTCTTTCCTGTTTTTGCTATGACTGTTGGTTTGATAGTGTCCTCCTCAGGTGGTTCAGCTGAAGTAGATACCATTTGAACTATGGGTATTCCAGTGCTGAATTTCCTGTGCAAATCTTGTGGTAACTTGTCATATAGGGATGTCGAATGTTCTACTTCGGTATCTCAAAAGGCCTGTGCCATTCTGACTTTCTCCTCCATTCTTCAAGGGCCAAACCTCTTGATATGGCATTGGAGATCTGCGGGTAAGCCATTCATGAACACCATTTCTCACACAACTGGGTTGGTTTCTCCACAAAGTTACATGTACTGATCGATGGTAGTAACCCAGTCTTCCGGGCACTGATTGATTGACATCTTCATGTTAAATAGCTGTTCTTTGATTGATTCTCGCTTTTGTTTAGTGAAGTACTTTTCTTCTAACCAAGCTCTTGTAACATCCCAATGAGCAGTGGCTAATGCTGCGGCAGTAGGTACATTTCCAGCTGCTGCTGTGACTGCGAGGATTAATCCTCCTAGTCTAGTGGCTGTTGCATCTATTAGGGCTACACAGTAGGCTTCTCTTGCAGGTCCTCTAAGTTGAGTGGCCAGAATAGGCAACCATCGGGTGCTGAGCATTCCCTTGGCTGCGAAGTAGCTTTCCAAATCATCTAGGAATTCTCGAACATATTCCTTGATGTATCCATAAAAGGTAGGTAGTCTGTCTGCTATGGTTTCTTTGTCTTCTTGAGGTCTTCTCCTAGGTAGTTGTTATAATGCAGTTGGTGACAGTAGTAGTGCCATTCTTGCTTTTGTCTTCTACTATGGGTTTTGGCAAGTTTGGTTATACAATATAGGTAACAAATTGGTCGAGGTGTTGATTGATTTCCTGCCAGTCGGCACCAATTGTGATGGACTAAAATATATTAACAGCGAAATACTCTGAATTGAGCAAGTGCAGAAAATATGTTTCAGGGGTCTTAGCGGTTTATGCGGTAGTGTCTTAAGAAGGGTGTCGATGTAAGTGTTAACTAGCAAGAATTAAGTGTGGTCGATCGAATAAAGTGTATCTGTTAGAATCTTGAAACTATCTCAATTGCTTACTCCTTGAGTAAGGCTTCAGTATCCCTTGGGTTATCTGTTGTAAGCTTCCTTAACTTGTTGCAGTCCGAATTTTATTGATAATTGCGAGCGGGGTATTTATAAGAAATTACAAGGTGTTATATGGTGTGACAGAACATTTTGTGATGACACAATTTGATCATATGAAATCACAGGTCATATGACTCTCAACAACGTTGAGAGTCATAGCATTGTTGAGACTCATAGCGTTGTTGAGATCTGCAATCACACTATAACCTAAAATAGTATTTCGATCTGATATATTATTTCATCGACCAATTACATTATAACCTGATATATCATTTATTATATCTTAGCCAATCAATTTGTACCTTATATTTAGCCGAGCCAATCAGAAATTCAAGTAGTAACCTGGGTAGCTGCCTGTATAGCACCTTGTAATTTCTTATAAATACCCTGCTCGCAATTATCAATAAAATTCGGACTGCAACAAGCTAAGAAAGCTTACAACAGACAACCCAAGGGATACTGAAGCCTTACTCAAGGAGTAAGCAATTGGATAGTTTCAAGATTCTAACAGATACACTTTATTCGATCGATCACACTTAATTCTTACTAGTTAACACCTACATCGACACCCTTCTTAAAATGCTACCGCATAAACTGCTAAGACCCCTGAAACATATTTCCTGTGCTTGCTCAATTCCGAGTACTTCGCCGTTAATATATTTTAGTCCATCACAATTGGTGCCGACTGGCAGGAAATCAATTGACACCTCGACCAATTTGTTACCTATATTGCGTAACCGAACTTGCTGAAACCCATAGTGGAAGACAAAAGCAAGAACGGCACTACCACCACCACTGCCTGCATTACTACAACTACCTAGGAGAAGACTTCAAGAGGACGAAGAAACCATGACAGACAGACTACCTACCTTTTACGGATACACTAAGGAATATGTTCGAGAATTCCTGGATGATTTGGAAAGCTACTTCACAGCCAAAGGAACGGTTAGCACCTGATGGTTGCCTATCCTGGCTGCCCAACTCAGAGGACCTGCAAGAGAAGCATACCGTGTGGCTCTAACGGATGTAGCAGCCACTGGAGTAGGAGGATTAATCCTTGCAGCCACAGCAGCAGCTGGAAATAACCCTCCCGCCGCAGCATTAGCCACCACTCATTGGGATGTTACAAGAGCTTGGTTAGAAGAGAAGTATTTCACTGAGCAGAAGCGAGAATCAATCAAGGAACAGCTATTCAACATGAAGATGTCAATCAATCAATGCCCAGAAGACTGGGTTAATACCATCGATCAGTATATACAACTCTGTGGAGAAACCAGCCCGGTTGTATGAGAAATGGTGTTTATGAACGGCTTACCCGCAGACATCCAATGCCATATCAAGAGGTTTGGCCCTCGAAGTATGGAAGAGAAAGTCAGGATGGCACAGGCTTTTTGGGACACTGAGGCAGGACATTCAGCATCCCTATATGACAAGTTACCACAAGACTTACACAGGAAATTCAGCACTGGAATACCCGTAGTTCAAATGGTATCTGCATCAGCCGAACCACCTGAGGAGGACACTATCAAACCGACAGTCATAGCAAAAACGGGAAAAACAACACATGAAGACGAAATGGAGAAGATTACCAAGATGTTCTCAGAGATGACAGCACACATAGCCGACCTGGAAGCCAAGGTGATCCGCCAGAATAGACAACTGAGAGGAACCTTTGTCGCCGAAGAATGCAACAAGAGTGAGATAAACTGCTTCCTCTGTGGAAGGCGAGGTCACTTTGCTAAAGATTGCCGAACTAGAAGTTGGAAGGAAGGACGAGAGAGAGAGGAAGTAAAGAAGGCCGACCATGCCAACGTAGTGCAAGAAATCAAAGAAGAAGATGAAGAATTTGGCGAAGAATATCTGGAAGCCTACCCTGTCGAAGCAGTCAGCCACACTACTACTAGGAAGACTCCCTACCTAAGAAAGAAACCCACCCAGGAACCAGAGGTTGTCATCGAGAAGCCTAAGAAGCCAATGCAAAGACAACAGTTGAATGAGGATCAATGGGACAAAGCCTTCAAACAAATAATGCAACCTGGCGAGACAGTTACTTCGACCACCGGAGATGAAGAAATGACGGATCAGGAAGAAAATAAGGAGAAGAAGTCTAGGAAGATTAGAGAATTCGAGTATGACCCATGGAAGGATATTGCTAGTCAGAAGGCAAATATTACCTTTAAACAGCTCTTCCAGATCGCACCATTGACAAAGCAAAAGGTGAAGACTCAGATTACCGAAACCAAACCAACCATCCGATTTGAGGAAGTTAACACTGCCAAAGAACAAGAGGAGCGAACCTATACCTCATCCACCTATGCACAATGCAACATTGGAGGATTAGCATGCTCAGTCATTATTGATACTGGAGCAGGAGTCAGTATCATCACCAAGCATTTCCTAGACTGCCTAGGATGGGATATTGATGAACCCGCTACCTCTACCTTGGTCGTCGCAAGTGGAAAAAGCAGCGTACCTCTAGGAGTACTCCGAGAAGTACTGGTCCAGTTCAGAACAGAAATAATCCCCGTCAGAATGGTGGTCACTGATGCATAATCCTATAATGCCGTCTTGGGCAACAGCTGGTTGAAGAAAGCTAAAGCAAGAATTGACTTGGATGCACAAAGGTTAATCTTCGTCAACCATGGAAGAAAGTTCAGTGTACCTTTGGATATTCAGAAAGGAGTAGTACCGAAACTTACTTAGAGACCGGAAGACGAAAATGACACAGATGAAGAAATCACCCCCGGACAGGCGCACCTCAATTTGGTAGAAGAAGAAGAAGCAAATGTGGTGATCAATAGTGAATACCGCCGCCTGACGCTTCTGGAGAAGAACTAGTTGATTGAATACAACATGAGGAATACTCGGTGTCCATTCTGTGAGCAATGCATCTATTGTGCCGAGATGATGTGCACCTGCAGCGATACAAAATTGATACCTTACCAAGATACCTTGGAGATGCACTTACCGACAGAAAAGAAGATCAGGAAACCAAGATTGCCGCAGACCCACCGAAGGACTCCACCCTCAATGAACCATGAACCATATGATGGAAGGAACCCCCATCCATTTGCAGACAACACTGGAGAAGTATGGGACTGTTTCTGGACGAATATCGGACATATCGGCAAAGGACATCTTTAGGGAAATCACAACATCTACCTGCAAGGATGCTACTGGGATGAGGTCAATCCCTATAACCTTTGGGAATGCGAAAACTGGGTCAGATATCCAGACAAACCGTATGATATCAACTATCACGGAACAGTGGAAGAAACCGAATGTCCCCACCTTCGAAGAAGTATTCACGGTTGAAGAAAAGGATACAGCAACTCGAGTCAAGAAATTGACAGAAAGCACAATTGTACTGAAGAGAAAAACCGAAGGAGTACGAGGATATCATCACAATCAGCTTCAAAGACCTACCGGACCAAGCCTTCTTCACACACCATATTGACCAGGAGAGCGCCAAGAAGCACATCTACTCCCTCAACGAAAACCTGTTGCCGAATCAGAAGAAACAGTTGCAAGACCTACTAAAGGAGCTAGAGAAAGAAGTAAAACAGTTACAAAGGGATTTCTCCGAGTTAGAACTGTACCTTGAAGTCTAACTCGCAGAAAGGAAGGAGATGTGATGGAACATTTTGTGACAACACAATTTGATCATGTGAAATCACAGGTTATATAACTCTCAACAACGTTGAGAGTCATAGCGTTGTTGAGACTCATAGCATTATTGAGATCCGCAATCATGCTATAACCTAAAATAGTATTTCAATCTGATATATTATTTCGTCGACCAATTACGTTATAACCTGATATATCATTTATTATATCTTAGCCAATCAATTTGTACCCTATATTTAGCCGAGCCAATCAGAAATTCAAGTAGTAACCTGGGTAGCTGCCCATATAGTACCTTGTAATTTCTTATAAATACCCCGCTCGCAATTATCAATAAAATTTGGACTGCAACAAGCTAAGGAAGCTTACAACAGACAACCTAAGGGATACTGAAGCCTTACTCAAGGAGTAAGCAATTGGATAGTTTCAAGATTCTAACAGATATACTTTATTCGATCGATCACACTTAATTCTTGCTAGTTAATACCTACATCGACACCCTTCTTAAGACGCTACCACATAAACTGCTAAGACCCCTGAAACGTATTTCCTGTGCTTGCTCAATTCCAAGTACTTCGCCGTTAATATATTTTAGTCCGTCACAACGGGCAGCTACCCAGGTTACTACTTGAATTTCTGATTGGCTCGGCTAAATATAAGGTATAAATTGATTGGCTAAGACATAATAAAATGATATATCAGGTTATAATGTAATTGGGTAACGAAATAATATATCAGATCGAAATACTATTTTAGGTTATAGTGTGATTGCGGATCTCAGCATTGTTACAAGTCTCAACAATGCTACAAGTCTCAGCATTATTACAAGTCACATGACTTGTGATCTCACATGATCAAATTGTATGTCGTCACAAAATATTCCATCACAATATTAATACTCCTTGTTAGTTTGTAATATTTTATAAAGTTCTCCATTTCAATATTCAAAGTTTTGTCAGCTCCTAAGTATAAGTCTCTTTCTTCCTTCATCAACTGTTAGTAATATCTTTCTATCTTCTAGATATGTCACCAACTAGTAGTATATTTCTTTGTTCATTGAAAGTATATAGTCTTTTCTTCAAGTAATATCTTTCTTCTTAGTAGTCTTAATAAGATATTAGTATACTGATATTTCTTCTTTAATTTATGCTGAATGTTAAAGTTATACTCTTATAGTCTCATAATCCATCATGTATAGATTCTAGTTAGCTAAACTATAAGAGTGATATTATTACCATTACTATACTGTAGCACTACTTAGAATATTCTAGTTACTTAAATCCAAAAGAAGAAATTAATACTTCCTTATCAGGATCAGAAATAGGCACCACTGATATCATAGATACTACTAATATCATAGGCACTGCCAACATCATAGGTATCGCTGACATCATAGGTACTGCCAACATTATAGGCACTGTCAACATTGTAGGCACTACTGATATTGTAAGCACTGTTGATACTATCAACACTATTATCAAAGATTTATAGTTAGCTTATATTATCTTAGCTTTTCAATTTTATATAAATATCCCTTAATTCTTTATTTAATAAAAATCAGTCAGTCAGTTCAAGTTCAGTTCTTCAATTCTTAAATCTCCTTAACAATCCCTTTTACAAACACATTGACCTTATATAACTCTCTACAAGAAGCTAAAACCTCAAGAGGCTTTGTATAATGTAGATAGTTGTGAACTCATTAAATTGAAGTTCTGCACTATTCTTGTAACCTTCTGAAATGAGTTCAATAGTAGTGCACACTCAAGATCCTTTTGAGAGCTAAAGATCTCATCCCCTTCTATATTGTGACGGACTAAAATATATTAACGGCGAAATACTCTGATATTGAGCAAGTGCAGAAAATACATTTTAGGGGTCTTAGCGGGTTATGCAGTAGCGGCTTGAAGGGTGGGGGGGTGACTAGCAGGAAAGTGTATTATATAGTGAATATAATGTAATAAGCTTTGTCACAAATAAACTTCTCTTGTTTTGAGTCTCTTGACTCTCTCTAACTATTGCTTAGTCCCAGACTAAGGCTTCAGTATCCCTCGGGTTGTCTGTAAGAAGCTTCCTTAGCTTGTTGCAGTCTGAATTTTATTGATAATTGTAAGCGAGGTATTTATACAAATTGCTAAGTAATAAAATAATAGAATAACAAGGTGGCGTGATGAGCTAAAAATAAAAGGGGTGAATGCTCGTTCAGAATCTAAATGCTCGTTCAGAATCTAGATGCTCATTCAGAATCTAAACTGTCATTGGTCCGCGGAATTATACAATTCGCGATTTAGAAATTGATAATACAAATGTAGGAATATACTACTCTAACTAAGAAATATACTAAGTAAAGTAGTGCTGCGGCACAAATACGTTTTCGAGCAATTCAATGTAATAAAAATATTTCCATCACAATATATAATAAGAGTGCTAAAAAGACTATAAGTTTGAAAATCATAATTAATATTCTTATAAAGAAACAAAGTACTTTCAATATCTTAGAAACCTTGTGATATACTTGGAGATTCCTAAGTCCAATGTAGATTAGTATTATTATATGCTTCCTCACAGGCAGTTAAAAAGAAACCCCCTTACAACTTGGTAGTAGTGGTAATAAAAAACCATTCTTCAACTGTCTAGAAAACCTTTGACCTGGTAAGATATAACTTAATAGCTATGGGTTTATGAAACACTGTCAACCCCTTATAATAAAAAACTACCTAGAAAACTGCTGAAATGGCAAGATATAACTTTGGTAGCAGCAACATCAACACTCAATACAATGAACATTTAGCATCATTACAATTGCAATATAATCGACATTTGAGGAATATATACTACAAATATTTTATTAAGGTCTAAATTCTTTTGGAATACTTGCAATATACTCAGAGTAATACCAAACATCTATACAAATCAGTAAGAAGACTATAATATTGAGAAGGAATGGAGATGATCACAACAATGAGAGGCATAGATGGACTTCAAAAGCAGGTGAACTTTGCAAATGGACTTCATAAAGACATGTCAATAAAAGCAACCTTAAGAAGATGATACGAATCATTCATTAGAGATGTAGATTACTGAATCAGTATTGATAGAAATACTCTGGAGCAATAAGTACTAGCCGATACAACAATAATAGCTGAGATAGAAATTGATGAATAATCACTAATGAAATAAATTACTAGCAATTAAAACAACAGTTACAAAATACTTAGATAACCACCCACAAAGATACTTTGATAATCACTACATCAAACTAAACAGAATCAACACTATATAAGGAAAAACAACTTACAGAATACTAAACAACTTTCTTACAGAAATAGCATGGATACTATTTTCCCAAGAGGGAAAGAGTTGTAAGAGTGATATTATTACTGTTACTATGCTACAGCACTATTTAGAATATTCTAGTTACTTAAATTCGAAAGAAGAAATCAATACTTCCTTATCAGGATCAGAAATAGGTACCGCTGACATTATAGGCACCACTAATATTGTAGGCACTGCCAATATCATAGGCATTGCCAATATCATAGGTACTGCCAATATCATAGGCACTGCCAATATCATAGGCACTGCTGATATTGTAGGCACTACTGATACTATCAACACTATTATCAAAGATTTATAGTTAACTTATATTATCTTAGCTTTTCAATTTTGTATAAATATCCCTCAATTCTTTATTTAATAAAAATTAGTCAGTCAGTTCAAGTTCAGTTCTTCAATTCTCAAATCCCCTTAACAATCCCTTTTACAAACACATTAACCTTATATAACTCTCTATAAGAAGCCGGAACCTTAAGAGGCTTTGTATAATGTAGATAGTTGTAGACTTATTAAATTGAAGTTCTGCACTATTCTTGCAACCTTCCGAAATAAGTTCAATAGCAGTGCACACTCAAGATCCTTTTGAGAGCTAAAGATCTTACCCCCTTCTATACACAATAAGAGTGCTAGAAAGACTATAAGTTTGAAAATCATAATTAATATTCTTATAAAGAAACAAAGTACTTTTGATATCTTAGAAACCTTGCAACATACTCAGAGATTCCTAAGTCTAATATGGATTAGTATCATCAGATACTTCCTTACAGGTGGTTAAGAAGAAACCCCCTTATATAAACTTTGTTGAATAACTATTTAAGTACAGTATGATTGGTAACTAAGGTGAACTTTTGACTGATAAGATAATAGTAGAAGTACTCAATTGCCTATATTGCTATACATTCCAACTTGGTTACTTTATAGTTAGCTTATGTAAGATTGGTTTCTTTGCTAGCATAGGTAATTACTCATTTATTGTCTTGATCAACAAATTACATAAGTATTACTTTAAGTTCTCTTGCTGATCTGTTAGTGTATAAGATAAATAGTTTTTTCTAGTTTAGTCTCTTGAGTACTAATGTAGTTACTAGTACTTTCTTCAGCTACTCTATTGCTAACTAAGAATTTTCAAACTCAAATGTTGTTCCTTTCTTGAGTAGCTTATATAGGAGTCTTATAGTTATAGAAAAGTCCTTAATAAACTTCTAGTAGAATAATGCTAATTTAAAAAGACTTGTTATAAGAGTGATATTATTAGACATTACAAATAACTATTATTGTACTGCAGTACTACTTAGAACATTCTAGTTACTTAAATCTGAAAGAAAAAACTAATACTTTCATATTGTGACGGACTAAAATATTCTAACAGCAAAATATTCACTGTAGCATATCTTAGGGTCTTAGCGGGTTATGCAGTAGCGGCTTTGAAGGGTGGGGTGAATGACTGGTAGGAAAGTGTATTAAATAGTGAATGTAATGTAATAAGCTTTGTCACAAATAAACTTCTCTTTCTCTTTAACTATTCTTCTGCAAAGTCTATTTAGACTTTGCAGGATTATCCCTCGGGTTGTCTGTAAGAAGCTTCCTTAGCTTGTTGCAGTCCGAATTTTATTGATAATTGCGAGCGGGGTATTTATAAGAAATTACAAGGTGCTATACGGGCAGCTACCCAGGTTACTACTTGAATTTCTGATTGGCTCGGCTA